>VDFB02122672.1:0-15358 GCA_007258455.2 Sequoia sempervirens
TGGAGGTAGAGGAAGCCCTCGAATCCTTTTTCCTCAAACCTATCCAGCCATCAGACTCCCGAGGTTGGTGGTTCTAGCACGGAACTTGTTCTGCATCGATTTCATGGCTAGTTTTTTATTACTATCATCGGAGTTGGCCTCTTTATCATAAAATTACTCAAATTCCTCATCTTGTGGGAATTGTCCAACAAGGAGATTGGGACAATGCAACTCCTATCAGAATCTCCAAAAATATGCCTTCTTCCTTTCTAACCACCCTTTCTTCTTTAGCTGTGCGTTAATGGACTTATTTATTGGGAGGTTCCTTTCATACTAGACCTTCGACGTATAGAAACTCAACCATTCTGGTCACTTGAAAGGAATATGCTTCAAGTCGATGTATACCTACCCACTTTCTTGAGTCACATTCTTCCTTCTCTCGAATACCCCTGCTCCTCATGCCTCATGCTATAAACCCCCCTTGGATTATAGTCCCACTTATTACAAATGATGACCAAGCCCAAAGCTGCTAATAGATTCTTAAGTTCTTCCTCACAAAATCACTTTGTAAGTGATACCTGACTATTAGCAATATTGAGAGGGAGCAGATACAACCTTGTCTTGTTTCTTCCTGTGTCGTAGATTTTGTTGAAAACGGTCAACTGGCGGCATGCCTCCAGCATGGAAACTTTGTCTATTACAAACCTGGGGAGTTGAAAAGACTCATTGGGAAAACCATGGAATTTAATAAATGTGAAATCTACACCTAAGAAGTAATCCACTAGATTTTGCGAGATCCTTATCCATTATAAAACCTCGGGAGAAAAACACCCTATAGGACGAGGTAACAATTCTTGGAGTAAGTACCTCAAAAAATAATCTGCAAACCCATAATAATCCCCTGTTTTAGAAAGTAGATGGGTCCACACAAAAACTGGCTGAAGACAATTCCTTTTGTCCAACCTAGACACTGGCACATTTTCCCCAAAATATTCAAAATTATGATGCAAAACTAAATGAGCTAAGAATGAAGGGTACCTGAATTTAGAATGAGTCCCATAATTTTTTAGTTGATTCAACATGTTCCCAACTATCACTTCGGAAAAATCATAGTGCCTATGGAATTTTTCTCTTTTTAGCTCAAAAGCTAAGCCGAATTGAAAAGGAAGAACCTGGGCAGCGTTGTCAAGACCAAATACCCAAGCCAACATCGAGAATACCATTTGAGTTTCCCTCTTGAATATATCATATGATAGAGGGAAAGGGACGTGACTTCTATTATGTTGTTCCCTTGTTTCTTCTTCATAAAAGTTTGTTCTTTTGGTCTTTTCTCCCCCGACGAAAAGATCCATCTTTTCCTCATTGAAAAGCTTTGAATCCTAGGTTGTAGGGATGTACATAACATAGCCTGTATGGCTTGAGTAGAAATGGTAACCCTAATCCCATCACTTTGGATAATCCCTGTTACCCTGTCAAGTTTCCTAGCACATGCACATCAACTAATTCAGGGCACAGATGTATAGTGGGCAACATGAACTACGAAAAACCGCAATCCATAGCCGAAGTGCAAAACCCTCAGATGCACCTGTAGACACCTAAATTTAATCACTTCCATATGATTAAATTTGTTGTATTTACGTCTATCATATTAATATTAATTTATTAAATTAATATTACACCCTTTGTCCCATACCGATAAAGTATTTAATTTAATAATTAATACTTTGTTTTTTTACCCTTATTCCTCTCTAAATTAAATAAATATACTAATTTATTTAATTTAGTCATTCTTCCTCTTTTTGATTTAAAAATCAATTTAAAATTCCTCACTTTCTCTCTCCTTGTCACATCCTCCAACATTTGCCACTTGCCTCTAACCTTCTGTTAATTAGCCTAATCCAATATTTGCACAACCTTAACCAAAATCATTAACTAAATTTAGCACCTCTTTTTGGTCAATTCTTTCTTTTTTTCCTTTTTGATGTCAACCCCCTTTTCTATGTGAATTTTTAATTCACATTTATTTGCTCTAGATTCCCCTCCTTTAAATGTGAATTTTTAATTCACATTCCATTCTCCCAAGGCTTCTAGAACCTTGGACTTGTCACAATCTCCACATGTGACCAAGTCCCACATTTTTGGAGCCCACCTTTTATCCTCTAGATCATCTTATGAATGTGAATTTTTAATTCACATTTATCCCTCCAACCACCTTTCCTTTTCCCATGTAGATTTTTGAGGAATTCTAAAATTCCTCAAAAGTCCTTTTCACTCCCACTTGGGGACAAAAAATCTTTTTTTGTGGAAATCCTCTCATCCCCCAAGGTACATGTCCTTTTCCACCTCATGTACCTTTTTGACAACTCATCTCCACCTCATATCCTCTTGACCACTTCACCCTCCACATGTCAAGATGTGAGGGCTTGTGGGTTCTCAACCCACCATAGCCCTTCATCTTGGCCTTGTTGGATCAATCTTGACCCTTGAATTCTCTAGAGAATTCAAATTCTTCTATAAATACCCCCTCCTCAAGGGCATTTCCACAACACTTTAGATTGAAGCAACTACATGCTGCCCATTTACCTACTCAACACTTAGCTATCTTGCACCCTTATGCTGTCATTTTGTATTCTCAACACTTTGCACTCTCATAACTACATGCTATCCAAGCCTTTTTAGATCATTCAACCATCTTTGTTCATCATTTTGCATATTGAAGCTTGCATTATAGTCACTCAATCTATCATCTAAGGAGCACACAACCAATCTAAGCAAGGGCCAATCAAAGAAGTTTCAACAACAAGGGAGGTAAAAGTGTTTGTGTTCATTTTATTTGCATTCCTTTTCGTTGTAACTCTCTTTTGGCTAATCTTGAGGTGTCCTTGGTGTTTTGTCTTTCATGTTTCTTAGTTATTTTGCAACTTAGAGCGGTAGGAAATTCCAAGGTATCACATTTCTGGCACGCCCGGTGGGACCCACACACGGGTCTTGCATTTAATGTTTCTTTGAGTTAAGATTTTGCAGGAAAAAGCTCGCAGAGTTAAGCAGATTTCAATAAGAGTTGGGCGGTGAAATACCTTTACAGAGTTGGCAGATACCACAGAGTTGGCGGTAGCTTCACAAAGAGTTGCAAAAGCTACCACAGAGCAGCACTTCAGGCTGCGAGTTAAGGGCAGCTCTTTTGAGAGAGTTGCAAAGAAATACCTTCATAGGCAAGCAAGAATACTTAAGGAAGACAAATTGAGGGTAAAATGCATGCTGGCTTCGCTTTTGTTTTAGTTTTTGCTGTATTCACGCGGATAACTCTCTAACGTTGTTCTGGCAAGAATATTGCTATTTTTCACTAACGCTTTTGCAGCATATTGTGGAAAAATTTGACCAAAGGCGAAAAAGAAAGAGGACAACTAACATTTGTTTGCAGGGGCATCTACATAATCAGACTTTCAAAAAATTATCTTTGCTGCTCTCAAACATAGTCTAATTAGGAGGATTAAATCTCATTGTTTGCTGTAGTTGTTTACTTTTGTGTTACCCAAAGGGGCATTGATTTGTTTTCACTTTCCCCTTGCACTTCGTGTGAGCCTGGGGAGTAGTTGGAAACAGTTGGTGTCTTCTTTTTAGTGGGACCTCGCTGGGGATTTCCATCACCCCAAGGGACGATTCCAACCACGCAGTAACAAGGGTATATAAAGGGGAGAGAGCGAAAGTTGTACCTCAATCTAGTCGCATCATAATTGGTGGAGCGTCGAAGCTAAGGTGATACCTAGATAGGCGTGAAGAGTTGGTCTAAGCCTTTCAGTATCTCGTTGGGGTTCTCGACTCACACTTGTGACGCGATCGTGTTCACTTCGCTGTGCCTCACATACCGAGTATATCGAGGACTCCCTTTGTAGAAGCTCAGGCATCATAGATTAAGACTTTGCCTTGTCATACCCGTAATATTAATCATAGGATTGTGCTTGCTTGAGGTGTTTCCTTGTGGAAATTCTGTCAAATTTTTGATACTTTTGACTTGTTTCATCATTTTGCGTCCTTGCCATAGCCTTTGCCATCAAAAACCAAGCTTTGTTCCCCGCAGAACGCGGGTAGTGCCCCTCTGCTTTGTTGCGTAAACGCAGTAGCGCTCGCTTTGTCAAGTAGAAACGCAGAAGCCTCTGCTTTGTCGCAGTAAACACTTCGGGATTCATCAAGTAACGCCGGGCCACACCGCATTTGCCGTCAACGCTCAGTACCCCATTTGGATTCATTCAGCTTCTAAATCAACACTTAATCATTCCCAGCTATCATCCCATTATCCTAAGCCTCCATTTCGTCATTTTAAGCCTCCCAAAACCTTCATTTCATCCATTTAAACCCCCATTCTATCACCCCAAATTTTCACGAATCACCTCTAATCTACCTTTTCATTTTAATTTTCCATTCACAAGTCAATACCCTCACCTAACAAACATCACAACTTTACCATTCACACCTCCTAAACACCGCCCATAGCCAAACCACCCTAACCTTGCATTACAAAGTGATTATCTAAATTGACTATAGCACTTGAAGTTGATTATTAGTCTTTAACTTCAACCCCAATCAATTCACTTCCATCTTGAGGTGAATTCGATGTTGTAAGTTATCATCCTTGGCCCAATCAATCCATTCCTATTTTAAGGTGGATTCGTGCCGTGAATCATCCTATCAATCACCAAAAGCTCTAGGTTACTAAAGGTAATTCACACGTGATCAAGTTTGAGGTCTCTCTCTCACGCCATCCAATCCAATCCAATCCAATCAAACCAAATCCAATCAAATCAAATCCAATCGAATCCAATCAAATCAAATCCAATCCAATCCAATCCAAGTCAAACCCAATCCAATCCAATCAAATCCAATCCAATCAAATCAAATCCAATCCAATCCAATCCAAGTCAAACCCAATCAAATCCAATCCAATCGAATCCAATCAAATCAAATCTAATCTAATCAAATCCAAATCAAACCCAATCCAATCCAATCAAATCCAATCCAATCAAACCAAATCCAATCAAATCAAATCCAATCCAATCCAATCAAATCAAATCCAATCCAATCCAATCCAAGTCAAACCCAATCCAATCCAATCAAATCAAATCCAATCAAATCAAATCCAATCCAATCCAATCCAAGTCAAACCCAATCCAATCCAATCAAATCAAATCCAATCAAATCAAATCCAATCCAATCCAATCCAATCCTTTCCAATCCAATCCAATCAAATCCAATCAAATCCAATCCAATTTAAATCCAATCCAATTGATCCAATCCACACTCCATCACAATCAAATCATTTGACAAAGACATTAACCTACTCATCTAGCATTTTGCATGCCCGTTCAGACCCGTTCACAAGCAAAGAAGATGGCCGACCTTCAAGCTCAAAATGCCCAATCCAACAATCCCAAGATCTCAACAACACCTCATCAGATCCCAACAAGGGTACCAACATCTTACATGACCCTCACAATGGTACCTCATCACACTCCAACACTGAGAATCAGAATAACTCGCCACATGGAGAAGAGAGCATGGTTCAGCAACCTGAACTCACACTTGAGGAACATTTTAGCAATCCTGCCAATGTGCAAATGACCGACCGTTTACTTGCAAAGCATGGGGAAGAGATCTTGGCCCACTTGATTGAAAAGGGTGTTAAACCCCCCTCCAATGTTGACTTGTCCAAATACAAGGGTGCCCCATCTCACGTACTCCAAGGGTCCCAAAATGCGCCCGAAGGTTCATACTTTTCCAATGTTCCTCCAATTGAGGGTTGGCATCAACCTGAATTTGGCAATGCCGTCCTTTATCAGGTTAATTATCCCCCACATGCTTCGACCTCAGCTATAGGGGGATCCCAGGTGCCCGATCCCAATAATCCTTTCGCTTATGGCATGCCACAAAACATTCTGCAACCTCCGCCATTAGCATTAACCGCACCCCCTCCTTTGAACCCACCTACAGTCAATATTGGGGGTACTTCCTTTGCTACATCGCTTCCTCCTCCCAGGACCACCAACACACCACCTCAACAGGTTCCCCACTCTACTATCCCGCCTCAAATATCACCACAAGGCGCACCCCAGCTGAACATTCCGAGCGGAACCCAACAACCTCCTTTACAAAGTGTGCCCACACAACCCCCGCTCTCTCATCCGCAACAGCCTATGCCCAATACTTTGACCTCTTCACAACAACCATCCTACCAACCACAAGGCAATCCATCTCAACCGCCTACCCAAACCATATCTCCCTTTCTTGCGTCCCTTTTGCGTCCGAAGATCCAACCACAACATAATATCCCACCACAGTCCATGCAACACTCGATGCCACAATAGCAACCTCCACAACATTACTACCACCATAATCAACAACAATTTCACCAACAACCGTTTTATGCAACCTCCCAACAATCACAACAATATCTTCAATATCAACAAGCCAACACGCAACGTCCCGTCCAAGTCCCTCAGCAACCTACCCCACACCTTCACCAAACAAATTCATATTATGTCCCACAAAAACAACCCCCATACCAACAAAACCCCCTACCTTATCATCAAGTCACGTCATCATCCAATCAGCAAAACCCACATTTTAACAATCCAACACCCTTTCAACAAGATCCCTCATCTTTCTACCATCCATATCCCCCCAACCCACCACCAGCTAGTTCAGACTTATTGGAAATCAAGGCTGCCCTTAAGGACCTTCAAGCAGGGGGCACAAAACAATCCTTTAAATTTGAAGATATATGCCCATATCCGTTCGATCCATCCATCTCATTGATCCCATTCCCTAAACACTTCGAGATCCCAAAATTTGACAAGTACAAGGGAGACAAAGACCCTAAGGCCCACTTGCAAGAGTTTTATGCACAATGTCAAGAAGTCATGTATAATGATAACTATCTCTTACGTCTGTTTCCGAGAAGTCTAGCAAGCCACGCTTTAGATTGGTTTATGACTCTTGAAAAGGGGTCTATAAAAACTTTTGCAGAATTATCAGAACAGTTTGTCCCCTACTTCTCCTTCAATTTGCGGAAGGATACTGACACCTTAGATCTCTTGAAAGAGAAGCAACGGGATGGAGAAACCTTTACCAGCTACCTCCAACGGTGGCGTGCATTAGCCAGTCGAATGAAAAATCCTTTGAAAGAAAAAGACATGGTCACTCTTTTTGTGGAAAATTCACATCCCGACATGGCCCACAATTTTAGACTACACTGTGTCACCACTTTCGCTGAGATAGTGGAAAAGGGACCTATCCTTGAACGTGCCCTTATCGCCAAAGGACACATTAAAATACACAGTCATGACAAAGAACGGTCATTCGGAGATAAATCACGATTTTGGAACAAAAACAAAAATGCAGTGAATGATGGAGTGACAGACACCAAACATGTCCAAGTGGCTAATGCATCCCAAGGGCAACAACAGTCTGTACCCAACGCCATATCAGTACCGCAGGGGGCGCCTCGTCCCCCTCAACAGTCAAACCAAAGAAATCAGGGGAACACCAAACGTCAATACACCCAATTGGGTGAACCCTTGAGTGTTGTTTTCAATAAATTGTTACAAATCAATTATCCCATCACATATCCTATCACCAAACCATTCGATGAGTCCAAACCCAAGCCGGCATGGTTTAAAGACAATGAGTATTGTGACTTTCATAAAATCAAGGGACACTCCTTGAATAAGTGTCAGGGTTTAAAAAATTATGTCCAAGATCTCATTGATCGAGGAGATATCAAGGTTGACCCCAGTCAACCTTCGTCGTCCAATGCTCAACTGCAAATCTATCAAAACGCCTTCCCAAACCATAGCCAAGGTCCTAGCACCTCCACTAGTCATCCCCAAAATAACAGCACCAATAATGTGACTTACAAGAATGTACCCTTCAATTATGAAGGTGTTATCCATTACATTGAGCAAGTGGAACCCCGAGTATCCATGATCCACGTCAAAGCCAAAGACCCACAATGTGCTGTGACTACGCGACGAGCCCGCATCACCGTCCCTGCAGCCTCCACACCTATCCTACCCACTCTTGTAACCTCTCAATATAACATTCTTGATCACCTAAGGAAGACTCCCCGCTCATATATCTATTTGGATTTGCTTAAGTCTTCCCCGATACATCAAGAGATCCTCAACAAAGCCTTGCAGGAAACCCATGTCCCAAACGACATCGACCCCACACAATTCCAAGCTTTGGTGGGACACTTGGCTTTGTCTCACCACCTCCACTTCAGCCAAAATGATATGCCCAACATTGGCATCAATCACAACCGCCCCCTACATATCGAAGTCATAATTGCCCGTCATAAAATAAAAAGGGTCTTGGTAGATAATGGCTCTGCCCTTAATCTATGTACTTTGAAGTTCATAAAACAGATAGGGTATTCTCAAGCGGACCTAAGCAACCAGATAATTACAATCAAGGCTTATGACAATGCAGAGAGAAATTCAGAAGGCATCATCAGTCTTCCTATACAAGTGGGACCTGTGCTCCAGTATACTACCTGCCATGTCCTTGATCTGGACTTACCGTATAATCTCCTCCTTGGCCGCCCATGGCTCCATGCTATGCAGGCTGTTCCATCCACATACCACCAATGCCTCAAATTCCCAGTTAATGAACAGGAGGTCACCATCTATGCCGACCCCCAACCGTTTGAGTATTGTCAAGCTTTAGAAGCATCTTTCCCCCATTTACATTATTGTCCTGGGGTCGAAATGGGGGCCTCCCAGTCATCATCCTCCAACCCATCATCCTCTAATCTATCATCTATAGTAACCACCACTCCATCCTCGGCCACTAATCCTTCAGTCACTAGAGTCCAGATCATTGACAAAGGGTGCGGTGAGTATGAGATGCATACGGCTCTTAATGTAGCCACCATGCCACCATCACCACATGAGTACGGTCAACCCTCACATGCTATACAAGCGGAAGACAAAACCATCACCTTCAGCGGTAAAAACATTCCTACTACCACCTTCAGATCTCCGAGTATCAAGATTGATGCACCAGAGGAAGACATAAGTCAGTGGGTCTACCGTGAAGAGCCTGAACCAGAAACTCCTCTAAAGAAATATTTTCAGGAAAAATATCCTTGGCCAACAAAGTTCGTGGAAAAACATAACTACCAAGGTAGAGGCCTAGGTAAAGAGGAACAAGGGCAATTGCAACCCATTGATACACAACAGTTACCAAAGAAGGTAGGAATTGGGTATGACAGCAAGCAGAAAAGCCCTACAACGTCATCTAATACTTCCAATAGTATCATTGTGGACGATGGCTCATTGGAAGACATACCTGAGGAGGAGTCCATCATACATGCATACGATGATGTTGATCACACTGATTTATCCTCCATGTTCGAATGCCTATCTGTTTGCACCATCAGCCTATCCCTTCGTCACCCTGAACTCATCGACTGGGACCTACAAAACACCACACCTGTCAGTATGACTACGGACACCTACGTCAACCTTATGGGATTGGGGGAGGATGAACACTCCAGTCGCAAAAATAAAAATTAGAAAAATAAAAAGAGGTCATCTAGTGAAAACCTCCCTGAGGCGCTTCTTGACCTAGAAAGAGTAAAAATAAAGGACGCATCTGAAGGCGAAAACCTCGAAGAGGTGCCGGAAGATGGAGATGTTCATCTTCCCCTTATAGGAACTCAGCTATCTGCCAGATCATCTATCCTGATTGAAGAAACGCGAGAAGTTAATTTGGGAACTGCTGAAAATCCAAAGATCACTTATGTAGCCAAGTCACTCTCTGAACAAGAATATCCAATCTTTGCACAGCTACTCCAAGAAGGCATCATCAATTTTTCCTGGTCATATTGAGACATGCCAGGCTTAGACCCTGCTTTAGTGGTTCACCACTTAGATATTCGCCCAGATGCCAAACCCGTCAAGCAAAAACTTCGTAAGATGCATCCGCAAGTTGCATTGTTAGTAAAGAAAGAATTGGAGAAATTATTGGATGCAGGGTTTATCAGACCTATTGACTACTCCGAATGGATCTCTAACATAGTGCCAGTTGCTAAACCAAATGGTGACATTCGGGTCTGCACAGATTTTAGGGATCTCAACAAAGCCTGCCCAAAAGATGATTTCCCTCTTCCTAATATTGACATGTTGGTTGATTTAACGGCAGGACATGAGATGTTGTCCCTCATGGATGGCTTCTCTGGTTACAACCAGATCCGAATTGCACCTGAAGACCAGCACAAAACTGCCTTCACAACTCCTTGGGGCACCTTCTGCTACAATGTCATGCCCTTCGGTCTCAAAAACGCAGGGGCAACATATCAGAGAGCCATGACGGTTATCTTCCATGACCTTATTCATATCATCATGGAGGACTATGTTGATGACCTATTAGGGAAGTCCAAGACATGAGCAGAACATCCAGCCATTCTGAAGAAGATATTTGAGCGACTAGAGCACTATAAGTTGCGGTTGAATCCAAAAAGTGTCTTTGGTGTCACATCGTGGAAATTGTTGGTTTCATAGTCTCCGCTAGGGGTATTGGAAGTTGATCCCCGCCAAAGTAAAGGCTATTCTGGAAATGCCGCCTCCACGCACTCTAAAGCAGTTAAGGAGCCTCCAGGGAAAGATGCAGTCTATCCGACGGTTCATAGCCCAACTTGCAGATAAATGTCAACCTTTTACTCATCTTTTGAAGAAAGAGTCTACATTTCGATGGACAGCACAGTGTCAAATGGGTTTTGATAAAATCAAGGAATACTTAGCTTATCCCCCAATTTTGATGCCACCTATTCCAGGAAAACCCCTCCTGCTTTATATCTCTGCTACCTCGGTCGCACTGGGGGCATTATTGGCACAGCACGATGAGTCACTCAAAGAAAGAGCAATCTACTACATCAGCAGAACACTAGTCAGCTATGAGTTAAATTATTCTCCTATGGAAAAAGCATGCCTTGCGCTAGTCTTCAGTACACAAAAACTCTGCCATTACATGCTCAGTCACCCAGTCAAATTAATTGCTAAAATTGATCATTTGAAATATCTGTTGTCTAGAACCACCTTGACTGGCCGCATGGCCAAATGGGTCATGCTACTAAGCGAATTTGACATCGAGTATGTAGAGCGCAAAGCTATTAAAGGTCAGGTTATTGCTGATCAATTGGCTGAAGCACCACTAGTAGATGCCTACCCAATAGACACTGAATTCCCAGATGAAGGAATCTACACAGTAACAGAAGCACCAACTTGGACATTATACTTTGATGGCTCATACACTCACAGTGGATCTGGGGCAGGAATTCTATTAGTCACTCCTCAAGGTGACTACATCCCAAAATCATTCAGGATAGCGTTTCCCTGCACCAACAATATGGCGTAATATGAAGCCCTCCTCACCGGCCTTAGAATTGCAAAACAGTGGCACATTACACATTTGAAAGTCTTTGGGGATTCCTTGTTGGTTATCAGACAAGTTAATGATGAATTCCTCACAAAGGATGACAAACTGCTACCCTATAAACGCATGGTGGACGACTTCAAGAAGTATTTCACCTCCATACAATTTGACCAAATCCCTCGGGTGTAGAATAAAGCAGCAGACGCCATGGCCACTATTGGCTCTTTGATCGACATGCCCAAAGATCGGACAGAGTGTGAGTTTCTGGTCGAACAATTGTTAATCCCTACGTATGATGTCCCTGACACTGACATGGTGTGTGATATCGTAGGTCCCGCCTCCCCGTGGTACCAAGACATATATACTTACCTCCGTGAGAACACCATACCCCCGGAACTTACACGCAACCAACGTAAATCCTTCATCCATCGTTCATCCCGATACATCCTCGCTATGATACACCTCCTTTATCGCCGCTGGTATGATGGAATCCCTCTAAGATGTCCAATGAGACCGGGTTCAAACTGCATTAATCCAAGTACATGGTGGTATTTTGGTAGGGCTCACTCAAATGGTATGGCTTTAGCCAAAGAATCCTACTGCTGGATATTACTGCCTACAATGGAACGTGATGCTTGCGAATTTGTAAAGAAATGTCTTCCATGTCAACAGCATGCGGATTTGGTCCACGCTCCAGCACAAGACCTTCAGCCTCTCTTAGCACCATGGTCGTTCTCCCAATGGGGTTTTGACTTGGTTGGCAAGATTCACCCACCATCATCCGACGGCCATACATTCATCATCACTGCAACTGAGTACTTCACCAAATGGGTGGAAGCAATGCCACTCTCCCAAATCACTGGTACTCAGATTTCTAAATTCATCCTCTACCATATTATCTACAGATATGGTATCCCTCCACCATCATTTCTGATAACGGAAAGCCATTTAAAAATCAAGCCATGAAACACCTATGCGATACCTTCCATATCCAACATCGGTGGTCAACGCCTTACTATCCTCAGGGTAACGGTCAGGCGGAAGCGACCAACAAAACCCTCATTCGCATTCTCAAAAAGGTGGTCAATAGCACTGGACGAGATTGGCACCTTCACATTCATCCCGCCCTTTGGGCATACCGCACATCCATCCGCACCCCGACAGGCGCCACCCCGTACTCGTTAGTATATGGAGCCGAAGCCGTCTTGCCAATCGAAGTCGAGCTCCCCTCATTGAGAATTTCTTTGAAAAACCTCATCAGCGAAGAAGATGCTCGTGTCGCTCGGCTTGCACAGCTAGAGTTACTCGATGAACGTAGAATACGGGCCTATGATCATCTACAAGTATACCAGAATCGTCTCAAACGTCATTATAGTAAAAAGGTCCGCCCTAGGCAATTCCAGGTTGGTGAACTTGTGCTCAAGGAAAATCACCGCACTCAGCAAGATCGTGACAAGAAAGGCAAATTTGAAGCAAACTGGTTAGGACCATATATCATAACTGCTAAATATGGATCTGGAGCTTACAGGTTGACTACTCTGGAAGGGGATCCCCTCGACGAACCTGTCAATATTCTCCATCTAAAAAGGTTCTACGCTTAAAGTCCGCTTGGTCTACCCTATCAAAAAAATTAAAAAATCAAAAAATCAAAAAAATCAAAAAATCAAAAAAGTGACAAAAAAATCCAAGAAAATAGTAAAGAGAAATAAATTCGTCCTATGGTGAAAACCACCCCTTGGTGGCGCCTTGGATAAGTATGGATGGTGAAAACCTGGTAACAGGCGTCATCCATAGAGGGCTTAATCATTATCTACCTCGTATCCTAGTTACTTTGTGTTATCATCCACACTTTCATCCCCCCGCATCAACCTAGGCCGCTTGGTACTTGTCGATTGAGCATTGGACGGCTCATCTTACCTATCCCTCATCCTGAGCTTCCTTTTGTCCCACTTCGAGCTTATGCCTTTCGTCCGTCGGTCCGTAGGATCACCCATCATGTCGGTCTCCATCTAGATCTCATCCTCTTGTCCCACTTCCATCTTTTTGTCGAACTACGTTGCCCCTGCGCTTCCATGTAGGCAAGGTTGGTCATTCGATCCTCCCCCGGGGCATTTGTCGGTCATATCTTGTGTCCATCATCGGTCACCATTGTCCTCTTTCCGCTTTATCCATGGTCCTTTTTCATGAACTACGAGGGCTCTGCGCTTTCACGTAGGCAAGGCCAATCTTTGATCGGCCCCTGAGCCCCTAGGTCTTTAGGTTGTGTCTTGTCCCCTTTGTGGTTGTCTCATCAAGTTATGACCTTATCTAGCTAATTCTTAAACAAACAAGACCCACTTGTATCAATAAATCCGATCAATTTTAAATATCCTTTATCATATCGATCTTTTCGCTTAGCATCCAGCATAGGTCTTAACAGGATACATCCTTCCTAACAGACCTCATCAATCCCATCCATCCCCTTGATCCTATGGCAATGGACATTTGAAATTGGTTGTTATCTTTTGATACTCTTGGTTTTTGTTTATCATTTGAGCTCCCTATAATCACTTGTCAAGGCCACCATGATCCATCATATTATGGCGCGCTTTGACTAGTCCACATAGGGGCATATCTTGATCTTTTCTTTGATTGTGTCTTCTTGGTTGTCCCACATAGTACCCACCAAGATCCCCGAGGTCTTGTGTTATGTTGGGGCATCCTTCTGTGTTTGCAGTTATCCCAATACTGGGCCCGACTAAAGTCTTTTTTCGAGACTTTGGGGTATTGGGATAGCCTTCTTGTCTGGCGTGTTTGTCTCATGCATTAGACACTGATTTACCTCGGTCCTCTATACCTTGGTGTGTTGTGTCTTATGCTATAGCAAAAACCAGTGCTCCAAAGATGATAAATTGAATTAGGATTGCATTTTTCATAATCATTGCATTCGCACTCACCCTATGGTTTTGGTTGTGCAAATACAAGCCCTCATTCTCTTCCATTCTTCTCAGGATACTGATACCTTTTGACAGATGCTAGACTACATCCATCATCACGTATCCACCTCCCCTCCACTTACCCTACCAGTTCTTATTGGCACCTATAGCCGCATACTGTCCATGCATCCATTGCTACCTGCATTCCCACATGTTAGGTCCATATCTCCATCACTACCTGCATCACAAACTATTAGACACATAGTACATCATATCTTGCACATATAAACTGTTCATACAAAATCCATCTCACACATATACATACATAACACATCTATCAACTAGGCATCCATATATCTAAACCATCATAGATTCCAATAGGTACACATAACATATCACCATTACCATACATCCATAAAAAACGCACAATCATTCATAAACATAGCATAACTAACATCTAGATCAACATTTCATGAATATAAGCATACATAAAACAACACATGAGCATAAATAAATCACTGCATCCATCCACGAAACACATAATGATACACACATATGCATATAGTCCTCCATCATAAATAGAAATATCCTACATGGTGCTAATAAGAACTGTCATATATCCATCATACATATATCCGTCAATATAGCATGTGTCACAAATACATCATACATATATCCGACACATGACAAAGTACAAAATCCAGGGATATAGAACATCCCTGATATCCATCCGACATAATCCATCCTGCATCTGTCAAAAATACAGTACCCTGTCACCTCCCGAATGAACTCCCCACGTCTGATCTCTGTGGAGACTTAGGTCCTGCCCCTCTGCCTGGTGAAAAACCTGGTGACTCACTGTAACCGCGAGTCCGTGTTCCCAATGACTGGGATGGAGCTGGCATCTGAGGTGCCGGCCTGGTATAACGGAATCTCCGCTGTGCTGGATCAGGAACCGCATCATAATACGCTGCCATCCAGAAACCTGCCTCTCTCGTGCTATCCTCCCTCTCTGCCGCCTGGACCCGAGCGGC
>VDFB02122673.1:0-71817 GCA_007258455.2 Sequoia sempervirens
CCATGGAAAAGGTTTTCTTGAGCTTGGATCAAAGCTCATTCACAATTGAGCTTCTACACTCCATGCAAATTTCTTCAAATGCTTGTTTTTCTCCTTTTGCTTCTCAAGATATTGAGAAACATAGTGGCAATTCTTTTGGCATTTGAAACACATGACATGGCTCAAGTCTTTCTTCCCTCATTGAGGAGAATTTGAATCCACCTTTTCTTTCTGACTTTTCAAAGGTTCTTTCTTGCCTCCTTTCTCCATCTTCTTGATGAGGGGTTGGTTCCAAGTTCTAACTATTTTTTATTATGCCTAAATTAGATTCAAGTTTGGTTTCTTCTTGTATGAAATCATCCCAAAGCTTCTCAAAAGTGGGAAGATTCTCATGAGGACAAACACCTCAAATGAAAAGTGTTGGAGTTGATTGTTGAACCTCACAGCTCCTAAAAATCACCTACAACCAAAACACGTATCACAATAGAGAGAATAAGCAATGGGTTTTGCTATGCAACTCGATCATTTTTTTGATGCAATAATCTTCCTTAATGAGTGATTACAATTACAATGATGAATCCTTATGAAAATGAAAAAGCAAAAGAAACCTAGATGAAACCGTAGGTGAGGATTAAATTAGATTATGTAAAGTATCCTTATCCTATGCTAGGAGACAAAAAACACATAGCCTAATAATAAAAAAAACACTTCCTAAGTTTAGCTTAAGTGTAATAAAGTAAAAGGGGATCATTAATGATTAATTAATTATTAGGTGATTACCTACTTACTTTAACACCCCTCTTAAGTACAACTTAGGGAGAAGCTAAAAACTAACGAAGAATGCAAGAATAGATGCATCAATGGGTTGTACGTACAAGGCTTGATGAGGTACCCATGTACATACAAAAAAATTTCTCATAACCAAAGAAAATGAGAAAACCTTATGGGAAAAAAATCCTCTCCAAAAGACAAAAAAAAGAAATAAATGCATACATGTGACAAAAGAATGTAGGATTGAACATGTCCCCCCAAGTAATGTTTCAGTCACATAAGTACAATCAAGATGCCCCCCATAGGAGAGAAAAGAAGAGATGATGAAACCCCCACAAGGAAGTAACTCTTGTGCCAAAAGTGAATGCTTGAAGAAGAATATTGATGATGACCCAAAATTAGAAAACAATGTTCCTCCCCTTAGCAAGAAACAAATCCAATAGAAAATGTAGAAGCAATTCCTTGAAAAGAGTGTTGCAAGTATGTTGCTGGTGTTGTCTTTGATGTCAACAGATGGTCATTGATGTCAACAGTATGGAGATTGTTGGAGATTGCTAGTGTCAAAGTTGTTGGTGGTACTATCATTAGTGTTGTTAGTGTTGGTGCTCGTATGGATGTGTTGTGGTTTGATAAGAAGGTGTTGTGGTGCTACCATCAATGTTGTCATTGATTTTTTGATGGATAAGTGTTGCAATTGCAATAAGTTCACTTGGTTTCCAAGTGCTTTTGAGAACATTTGAGTAAAAGAGTGTGCAGTGTGACAGAAGTGTGTTATGTGTTGTGCTTCGTATTTCTTCATGGTTGAAGATATGCTTGTGTGGTTTGGATATGATGATTAGAGGTGTTCAAAGGTGTTATATCCAGAGTTTCAGGTTTTGGATTGTGTGGCAGTGGAAGATGTGTTTGACAAAGTGTTTTCCTGTGAAGAAGGTTGTTTGGGAGAAATGAGATTGCTTTTCATTGTTGTTTCTTGTCTTGTGGATTTGGGAACATGCTTATATTGATTGCTCCACATTGTTGTTTCTTGTCTTGCGGATTTGGGAACATGTTTATATTGTTTGTATCTACCTTCCCTTGAATTTTTTGGTGTTGAGTTGCTTTGCAAGTTTAGTTCTTTTGTTGAGGTTCAATGGTAGTGCATCCTGATGCGCAAAATGAAAGTAATCTTTGTTTTAGGTGGTTGTGGTAGTGTTGTAGAATATTTTGATGATGCTGGAATATTCTGAAGTGATGTGTGGATGTTGTGGAGTGTTGCTATGTGGTCCGTGTGGCCTAGAGAAGTATGTATGTGGTGGCTTGTAGTGTTAGTTCAGGTTTGGTTGACCTAGCGTGCTAGCGCTATTTGCGGAGGTACCTCGTGGATTGTGAAAGTGTTGAGTAGTGTGGTGATGTATATTTGGGTCCTAGTTAACCCTTTGTGTCATCTGCCTTCACTTCTTTCAATTGTGGAAGTGTTTGGTGCCGACCTATTTTGGTGTTGCACGTTTGAAGTGCATACGTTTCATTAAGGCCGACCGAATTGAGATTTTTTAGGTCGTGAATGATATATAAGCAAGGTGAATTGTTGGAGATGTGTGTGGATCTGTAGAAGGTGTGTGAAAGATGTGAATTTGATTAAGTGTGGTGATCTGAGTGCAAGCTTAATGCCTATGACTCCGAATGTAGTGAGTAGAAGGTGTCAACATTTTCAGTGTGCTTGAAGTTGCTGGAGGCATTGAGCCAAAGGTTATGGATGTCATAAAGTTTTAGTGGTGGATTTCTCCTATTGCTTTGAGATAGTGAATCTCTTTGTAACAGTTTCTTCTATTCTTCTTTCTTCTTGGCAGTGAGCCACCCGACAGTGAGTCTTTTTTCCTTTTCTGGGCAGTGAGCCTAATTGTATTCGATGTTGCTATTTATATATATGTGAGCTAATCCTCACCGTGGTTTTTCCCTTCTTGGGTTTTCTATTAGATTTAGACCAGAAATAAATAAGCAAATATGCAACACAAAAAACAATGCAACACAACAAACAATAAAACACAACAAATTACCCTAGGAAAACCCTCCTTCTCAAGGGAGAAAAACCCAACAAAATATATCTCTTATATATAGAACAAATAAGAGCAGAAATCTGCTTTACAAATTAGACCCTTCTCAAGGGAAAACTTGACACAATAAATGATGAGAATCTCTTCTTGAGACAATCGAATATGAATCTCCTTGAAGTCGAATTGCTGTTACAAAATTATGATCTGCTGCTAGGGTGCAAACTTCTCCTTGAGAGTGCGAATTGACTGAATAATGAATTGATGATTTGATGAATCAACTTCACCTTGTATATATACAAAACAAGGTGTCTCTTCATTTGGGTCAACTTATTTTAATAAAATAAAATATAAAATCTAATTTGTAATTAAGGCCGACTTGCTTTATGAATTATTTATTATTTAAATTTTGAGAGAAAGATATCTCCCGCTGCTATAACATCAACACTCCCTCTTAGCTAGGGAGGTATCTTTCTAGATATCCATGTCATGGAGTCTCTCAACATGACACCCACAATGGCTACACCCATTTGTGGAAAAGAGTACATCATGGATTCTCTCAACGTAATATCATCATGGAGTCACTCAACATGACGTCCACCATGGCTACTCCCATGTGTGGAAATAAACATGTGCACAAGTGCCCATCACGGAGTCTCTCAACGTGATGTTGTTATGGAGTCTCTCAACATGACGTCCACCATGGCTACTCCCATGTGTGGAAAAACACAAGTACAAAGGGTTCATCACAGAGTCTCTCAACGTGATGTCGTCATGGAGTCTCTCAACATGACGTCCACCATGGCTACTCCCATGTGTGGAAAAAACCACATCTCCGTCTTAGAGATGTACAAGGGCTTTCACCTCATATTTCTTTGTCTCAGAGAAATATGCATTATAACAAGGCTCACCGAAGTTGAGTCTCCCTCTCGGCTAAGGCGACATTCTCCACTACTCCAAGTTGGTCCCGGAAATGTGCAAACTTCACTCTAGAAAGAGGCTTGGTGAGAATATCAGCCGTCTGATCATCAGTGCAAATGTACTTGAGTTGAATTGCTTTCCTCAATACCATATCTCTGATGTAATACTTGATCTCCACATGCTTTGTCCTATCATGAAACAAAATGGAGTTGCCAAAAGAAAGAATAGATCCATAGTTGAGGCAGCCAAAGCTATGATTCATGATCAAGATTTACAGACTTTCCTTTGGGCAGAAGCTTCCAGAACTGTCGTGTATGTTCAGAACCGAAGCCCTCATCGAATATTGGGAAACATGACTCTTGAAGAGGCCTTCACAGGTGTGAAACCTAAGGTTAGTCATTTAAGAATTTTTGGTTGTCTTGTTTATATTCATGTGCCTAAGGATAAAAGATCTAAGCTAGAACCATCAGGAAAGAAAGGAATATTTGTGGGTTACAGTGAGTCTTCAAAGGCCTATAGGATCTACATTCAAGGGCAGAAACAGATTGAGATCAATAGGGATGTCTCTTTCGAAGAGGAAGTAGCCTTCAAAAGATCTAAAGGGTCTTACATGGAGATAGACGGTGAAGAGCAGGAGACTCCTCAGGATATGGACATATCTCCTGATCCTACTCCTGAGATTTAGAGGGAGTTTAATGAGCCAGCCGAGACTATTGATCCAGTTGATCCCATAGAACCAACTGATGGGCCGAGAGACATTGCTATAGGTCGAAAGAGACCTCTATGGGCTAGACAAACTATGCAAGAGGCAGAAAAGTATGCAGCTCCTCGAGGAACCTTTAGGGAAAGCAAGAGACCGCAAAAGTTTCTAGGTTATGTGGCATTGATGAGTCACATCATTGATTCTGAGCCTTCCAGTTTTGAAGAAGCCTCCAATCTTCAGGTATGGAGAGATGCAATGACAGAAGAATATCAGTCTATCATCGAGAATGATGTTTGGGATGTTGTTCCGAGACCTAAAGGGAAATCAGTTGTGTCTTCCAAATGGCTCTACAAAATCAAGCATGCAACTGATGGTAGCATTGAGAAGCACAAGGTGAGATTTGTGGCAAGAGGATTCTCTCAGAAGGAGGGAATAGATTATGAGACATTTTCTCTTGTTGCTCGATATACATCTATCAGGACTATTATTGCTATTGCATCCACTAAAAGCTGGAAGCTACATCAAATGGACATAAAGATTGCATTTCTTAATGGTGTGATTTAATAAGAAGTGTACATTGAGCAACTAGATGACTTGTGATTCATGGGAAGGAGTCTCTTGTATGCAGATTGAAGAAGGCATTGTACGGCCTTAAGCAAGCACCTCGTGCATGGTATGAAAGGATTGATCGATATTTGATGAGCTTGGGATTCTCCAAGAATGATGTAGATTCCAATCTTTACTTCAAGGTAGTTGATGGTGAGGCTTTAATATTGGTTCTTTATGTTGATGATTTATTTCTCACTGGAGCAGAGTATCTCATTGTCAAATGTAAGAAAGAGTTAGCCTCCAAGTTTGAGATGAAGGATCTTGGTCTTATGCACTACTTCCTGGGACTGGAGGTGTGGCAAAGACCTAATGAGATTATTCTAAGTCAAGGAAAATACACCATAGACATCTTGAAGAGATTTTGGATGATGGATTGCAAGTCCATGTCTACACCTACGGAGACTAATTTGAAGAAGTTGAGCGACTCTGCAGCTGATTCAGATTTGGTAGATCCCACCATGTATAGACAATTGATTGGATCATTGATGTATCTAGTCAATACTAGACCAGACATTTGTTATGCAATGAGTGCTCTCAACCAATTCATGTGTGAGCCTAGACAAATACATCTAGTTGTAGCAAAGCATATCTTGAGATACTTGCGTGGCATAGTGGGATATGGCTTGAAATATACTTCCTGTGAAGATCTAAAGTTACAAGGCTATTCTGATTCTGACTGGGTTGGGAGTGTAATTAGGAAGAGCACCTCTGGATGTTGCTTGAGTTTGGGGTCTGCCATGATTTATTGGTGTAGCAGGAAGCAGACTTTTGTGGCACTAAGTACTGTAGAGGCTGAATATATTGCAGCATGTGTAGCAACTTGAGAAGCAGTGTGGCTTCGAAAGCTCCTTGCAGGATTGTTTGGGAAATCATTGGAGCCAACTGTGATTCATTGTGACAATCAAAGCTGTGTGAATCTCTCAGTAAATCCAGTGTTTCATGATAGGATAAATCATGTGGAGATCAAGTATCATTACATCAAAGATATGTTACTGAGGAAAGCAATTCAACTCAAGTACATTTGCACTGATGATTAGACGACTGATATTCTCACCAAGCCTCTTTCAGAGTGAAGTTTGCACATTTCCGGGACAAGCTTGGAGTAGTGGAGAATGTCACCCTAGCCGAGAGGGAGACTCAACTTCAGTGAGCCTTGTTATAATGCATATTTCTCTGAGAAGGAGGAAATATGAGGTGAAAGCCCTTGTACATCTCTGAGACGGAGATGTGGTTCTTTCCACACATGGAAGTAGCCATGGTGGATGTCATGTTGAGAGACTCCATGACGATATCACATTGACAGACTCCGTGATGAACCCTTTGTACTTGTGTTTTTCCACACATGGGAGTAGCCATGGTGGATGTCATGTTGAGAGACTCCATGACGACATCACGTTGAGAGACTCTGTGATGGGCACTTGTGCACATGTTTCTTTCCACACATGGGAGTAGCCATGGTGGACGTCATGTTGAGTGACTCCATGACGATATCACGTTGAAAGACTCCGTGATGTACTCTTTTCCACAAATGGGTGTAGCCATTGTGGGTGTCATGTTGAGAGACTCCATGACATGGATATCTGGAAAGATACCTCCCTAGCTAAGGAGTGTTGATGTTATAGCAGTGGGAGATATCTTTCTCTCAAAAGAAAGATATCTTCAACCATTGAATTTTCTTCTTCCATTGAATTTTCTTAGCATCATCAGATGACTCGGGCACATCATTTTCCACAAAATTTAGAAGATCATTTTCTTCTAAAGCAATAAGAACTCTGAATTTCCAAGAGGTGAAATTTGATGCACCATCAAGCCTATCTTCAACCTTGACTCCGTTCACCATCTTCGATACTTTGATAGCTGCCCTAGATAAAGAGATGACTTGGATGCTTAAACAAATCTGATCCGATCTTGCTTAAACCTGGCTCTGATACCATGTTAGATTTAGACTAGAAATGTAAATAAGCAAATATGCAACACAACAAACAATAGAACACAGCAAATTACCTTGGGAAAACCCTCCTCGAGGGAGAAAAACCCAGCAAAATATATCTCTTATATATAGAACAAATAAGAGTAGAAATCTGCTTTACAAATCAGACCCTTCTCAAGGGCGAACTTGACACAATAAATGATGAGAATCTCTTCTTGAGACAACCGAATATGAATCTCCTTGAAGTCAAACCGCTGTTACAAAATTATGATCTGCTGCTAGGGTGCGAACTTCTCCTTTAGAGTGTGAATTGAATGAATAATGAATTGATGATTTGATGATTCAACTTCACTTTATATATATACAAAACAAGGTGTCTCTTCATTTGGGTCGACTTCTTTTAATAAAAAATAAATAAAATATAATTTGTAATTAAGGCCGACTTGCCTTATTAATTATTTATTATTTAAATTTTGAGAGAAAGATATCTCCCACCACTATAACATCAACATTTTCCACGTAAAATTGGTGTTGTCTTGTGTATGGTTGTGTTTGCATTGCTGTTTCACATGTTTACATTCTGCTAATGCTTAATGAGGGTTTAAATTTTGATAAGGGTTTGAAAGTTAATAAGGGATTAAATATTTTTAATGTACAACTGATTCACCACCCCCCCCCACTCTCAGTTGTCCCGTGCATCTAACAAAGAGATGGGAGAAAATGTCTCATGATGTGTGCTTCATAAAATTGCTCAAGTGTCCACATGTCTGAATCAAAAGATGCCATATCAAATGAAGCAAATCCAAACAACTATGAAAATCCCTATAGAAAAACCTCCAAAGTCAATAATGAAGTGATGGTAGGTAGGCTGTAGCTGTCATCAAAGAGGAATTGAATATCCTCAATCATGTCCCCAATATTTGCAATATGTGACTCAACAAATAACTTTGCAATGTCCAGGGAAAACTCATCCCACAAAGTTGAAACTAAAAGACAAGTAATATCCTATTGAATGAAACTGATCTTTGAAGATGTAGGAGGTGGAGGAGGTGAAAGCTTAGCGCAAGGCTCATGAACCAAGGTGGATGGAAGTACACATAGGTTCAAGTGACCAAACTTCTCCTCAGATATCTGATTCACTTTAGGTGCATGAGAGTATAAATTAGTTAATGGTACTGCAAGATCATCGGAAGCAAAGTGTGAGAATGCATACAATCGAGATGCATGATCAATTGTCCCAATTGCAATGATTTGTATACTCTGCAAGTCTTTGATAAGCACTAAATCATGTGTGAACTTGACAATCTTGCTTGCCCCATTGTGTGCAATCTGATAGATGGAAAGGAGATTGGAGGATGGTGAAGGAACACAAAGTACATCATGAAATGTGCCATCATCAATATCAATACATCCTTTCCCACAAACACTCATACAAGTGTTGTTCCCCATCAGTATGTGTGGTGAAGTGTAAGGCTCATATGAAGAGAACATACCTAGAGATAAAGTTGAAATGAGCCCAACTGGCTTCAACCAAACCCCTGTAGTATTTTGCTTATCTTCTTGTGTTTTTAAGTTTTTTAAAGAAAGTTTCTAGACAAAAGAGAAGGGCGTACAACATATAAATGCTTATAAAACTCAGATCTGAGCTAAAATTGACAAAATGAAAGTGCAGAAGGTATTAAATAACCGTAACAAAGAGATTGCATATGTTAGACATACTCGAAATGCTCCAAATTATTTTATTAAGAAAATATTCCAGTTTGCCAGCCAAGAATGATGAAAATTGACAAATTCCAATGTAGAAGGCTACAAAATGAAATCTCCAGTCAGAAAATTGAGGCAAATGAATTGTAGAAGCTAGATGCCAAAGGAGAAGATGAAAAAGCATCAAGAAAGAAGGCGTTTCTCCTCAAAACTCCAAACACCCTTGATAGAAGAGCCATGCACTTCAAGAAGGAAACCACGTCCTCAACAAGGAAGGTATGGCCATGAAGTTGGAGTGTCCACCAGATGAAGAAGGACGCCAATCTCTCAAACCCTCTTGAATTTTATTGAAAACTACTAAATACTGCACAAAAAACCCTGATTAAGCATTGTAGAAACTTCTGAATTGAAGCCCCTGTTGTTGCAATCATTCAACTGATCTTTCACAGTCTCACAATCACAGATCTGTGAAGAATTGCACTCTCCAAAGATAAATCTCCTGAAACCCTTGTCTCAGAGAAACCAAGCTCAGCCAAAGCCAAAGAGAAATGTCAAATAATCAATAATAGGGTTCGAATTTCCTTTGCTTTGCCTTATAAGGCCAAAAGGCATGCATTCCCAAAAGTGACGCCACTTTTTCATTTAAAATACATTTAAAATGTATTTTACACATTTTCAATAGTCAACATTTAATAAGTGGGCGCACTTTTCCATAAAGTGTTTTAATTTTCACTTAAATGAATTTAAGTGATTCACTTTATTATAAAATCAAGTTGACTTTATAATATTCCATCAAATAAATTAAATACACTTTAATTCACTGGAAAATTAATATCTCTCTCATAACTCAACATATTGACGTGCCATCAGAAGCTGTCAACCACTGAACTGCCAAGGCCTACTGTGGGCCAATCACTGAACTCAAAGGATGGAAATGACAAAACCCACCAAATAAGGCCACTGACCCTCTAACCAAATCCTGTTAGCCTACAAGGGTCCAAGAGATAGGCTAACTCAACTGCTCCTGAGAACTGACTAGAGCGGGGACATCACAAAAGCCATGTGATGTAAGGCTTCTAAATCAAGAATTCATTGGCTTGACTGCATACTAGTAAATGTAAAGAGTGCATGGCCTTTCATCTTGTTTTCTCTACTTGCTATGCCAATTGACCCTGATTGTGCAGATGATGGTGTGGAAGAAGGGGATATATTGGATGACATAGATGAAGGCAACTAAATATGATTCTTCTGTAGAAAGTGTTTCAGCTCATCAATCTGTTTTGCATAACAGTAATGCTCATCTTGTCTTGATTTTTTGCAAATGCACATTTCAATCTCTCCTTAGAATTCTCAAAAAGAAAATAGGAGGCTAAAAATTCTCAACCCTTGGTCCTATCACAAAACTAGCATTGGTCACAATGGGTTGGGCAAGGGTCACTAGCCCCTAGTTGGCAATATGACCTCAGGCAGGGGCTTAGGCTAGGATCAGTGCTGAGTGGCCAATGTAGCGGTAGTCAGGCAAGGCATGGGCAGAGGATGAGCAATGACCGATGGTCGGTGATGGCCAAGAGAATATTTTGTTAGAATATTCTAACAACTGCAAAATTGTGTTAGCCAATTGAATAGTGACTTCATCTCGTCGTGAAAACCTTGCAATCGCCAAAATCTTGAAAAGTCATTGGAAAATGCACCAGTAGTCAGATTTTGACACAGTAATGCAAATTTTTTGCAAAGAGGTTGACGTAGGGCCTGTATAGTGACTGCATGACATATGATGAAGGTATGACCAGTATGGATCCATGCACATGTATAGATTTTGTATGTTGTATGAAATTTTCACACCCAAATTTTTGTGCCCAAAAAACATTTACCCAAAGATTGTCAAGCTTAGATTTCGACAATTTGTTAGTTGAACTTAGGATTTTTGGGCATTCTAGATGCAATGGTGAGGTCTGTTTTGCTCCAAGATGCATCAATTTTTTCCTCAAGGCCAGATCTCTTAATAAATGAACAAAAAATCGCAAATCTGGTGTTCTGGTACCAATGTTGGAGTTGATTGTTGAACCCCCAAACTCCCATAAATCACTTGCAACCAAAACACCTATCACAATAGAGAGGACAAACAATGGATTTTGCTATGCAACTTGAGAATTGTATTGATGCAATATATTTTTGAATGAATGATTACAATTGCAATGATGAATCCTTATGAAAAGAAAAAAGCAAAAAGCAACCTAGATGAAACCTTAGCTGAGGTTTAAATTTGATCATGATAAGTTTCCTCATCCTATGCTATGAGACAAAAACCACATAACTTAATAATAAAAGAACACTTCCTAATTTAGCTTAAGTGTACTAAAGTAAAAGGGGACCTAATTAAAAATTAATTAATTATTAGGTGATTACCTATTTACTCTAACAAAAAGATCCCAAGATGGAGAGCACCCATTTAAAGTAATAGTCACCAACTCCATCCTCCACCTTTACCTTAATTGTAGGAGTTGATTACAAAGCTATGTGATCTTCATTAGGTGGGTGGGTATTTTGTTAGTGTCACTCATACATGTCAGACAAAGCTTATTGTTCAACAACATCTTATGAGAAGTATTCACACTCGGATATAGAATGATCAAGGTTTCATTTATCTCCTTCATTGTCCTCATGTTACAATGTGAGGGATCAAATGATCTTCAACTAAATCTAAGATGACTTGCTTTGCCTTGGCCATTGTTTTGTTATGTTTAGCCAACTAAATAGGATCAGTAGGAATTGCAACCTTGGTGTTTGCATAGACCCAAAGATCAACATCTTCCATTAGCATCTGTAATCTACACTTCCAAGGTTTGAAGTTGGAAGCACCCTCTAGGCAATCACACTCTCTAAGAATGATATTAGTCATGTTTGCAGTTGCTGGAACATGCTAAAACTAGACAAATCAGCTGAAAATAAATCAAATTAGCAACCTATCCCAGGTGCAAATCAACACTCCACTCACTGAAGCAATTAGGGCATCACACCCTACAACCTCTCACAAATCTAGATTACTTCAGTCGCTGAAGTAAGAGTGTTAAAATCTTCTAGCAACTTCCTTTCATATGTAGCAACACATTCCATTCACAGACAAGAAGGTTTCAGTTATTGTGCTTTTATAACATGTTAAAATTCAGACCATGGAAGCAGATTCTGCATTCATAAAAATAATCACAGCTGTAAATTGAAACTTTAGTGAAAACAACAAACCTGAGTAGGTTGACATACAAAGACAAATTGTTGAAAATACAAACAACACACACTCAGAAAAAACTGTTGTTTATTAAATTAAAACTGAATTACACTTAAACCCTATTCTTCTTTTGTATTCTATATTTTTTCTTGCTGTTATGTGCCCAAAATCTCTTTTATAGACTAAGATAATCTTCTAGGCTTTACAAAGATTAAATCAGAAAAAACTATGTAAAACACAAGACAAAGCACCTTATTCTAGAAATGAAAAATGGCTTATCTTCATGAATTTAGAATCCCTCTAAATATACCAAAAGATTGAAAAGATAAAAGAGTACATTGCTTAGCCAAAAATAGAAAAAAATTAAACTAAAACTAAAACTTAAAGCTGCTTAAAATGCCCAAACTGTGGGGGAACAACCAAGCAACATATTTGAAATCTAACAAACATCGCTTCTAAGATTGACCTTTCTGCTTTGTACTTTAAATTGGGGTATCCTTGTATCCACATTAAAAACTAAATCTATTGTATATCAAGAAAATTGGGAGCATTTATGCTAGAATGTGTAATATCTTCTATTTATAATTTTTGTTATTTCTGATTTTTCTAGAACACACACCACTCGAACAGCAAATAAAGCTTGTAATACGAATGTTGATTGCACCTATTAAGTTGGAAACTTCACCAAAAAATATTAAATAACTTTAAATCACAATCAAATCTGATCGGAAATCATTATGACAGTAGCAACAACATTGATCTTATTTAATTGCAAGATCGGAAAAATTAAGACAATGCTGATCTGTAAACTGGGAAACAAATATTCAGAATTACCACTTTCCCAAATCAACTCACAAGTGAATGATGATGGATGTTGTGCAATATGGCCACTGAGAAGGCACTCCAAATGATTTATTAATGCTCTCAAAGCCAGATAAAACACTATTACTGTCTGATATAACCTTTTTGTTAACTGGTGCAGCACCTTATTTGACTAATGTAACCTTCCAAAATGCTAGAACAGTACCTTATATGACTGGTATAACGTTTTGATGACTGGTACAACACCTTATATGACTGATATAGCCTTCTAATGACTCAAACAACACCTTATTTGACTGATGTAACTCTGAGAATGATTGTTGTGGGTGGGAATGATGTAAACCAGCAACTATAAACTGATCTCAGGACTGGGATTTACTGATTTTACTCTTCTAAAGGTAATGCTCAGGTAGGGTTGACTAGAAATGTCATAAACAATTCAGATCCAACACTGTTTGATGCACAATAACTCCCCTAAGTCCTAAAAACCAATGTAGAAACCCTCAAATATGATGGACAATATTGTAGCGACATTGTAGCAGCAACGCATAATGCTTTAAAGAGTAAAATCTTCAACAAATTACTGTAGCGACACTGTAGCAGCAACATGCAAACTAAAAATGTCTTCAAATCCTCAACAAATCAACACATTTGTGATCTTTGGATGGAATCACCCAATATGGAAAACAAGAGTTATTGTCCTTGATCCCAAATGAGGAATCCAAGATGGTTTCATCCTCTCAAACCCCAAACAAACCAAGGGTTTTCGTTTTTTGATGCCAAAACTCAAATGCTAAAGCTCACAATGAAAAATGCCAAAATGAAATCCTCAGCAAAATGAAATCCAGATCCCAATGAGGCTTGGCACCCTCTTTTTATACTTACCAATTTGGGCCCTCAATTAATTTCCCTCCAATTAGTATTTCAATTTTATTTTATTAAAAAGTCAAACCCCCACTGAAGGAAAGGATGTGAAGGGAAGGTGAAGGAAAGGAGGAGTCGGATTAAGGGGTTTATTTTATTTTTAGTATTTTTAATAATTTTTATTTTGTTTTTATTATTTAAAAAAATACTTTTTATTTTAATGTGTTAAAAAGCACTTGTTTTATTTTAATAATATCATTTAAGTTGCTCCTTCAATCAAAATTTGCCAGGCCTAATTTAAAATAATATTAAAATTTATTTCCCTTGCTTTGCCCTTTAGCCTACCAGAAATGGATATAGACTAGAGGTCTTCTCCGTGGCCCTATTTCCAAAAAGGGGACATGACAAAATGAGGCTGTATTTCAACTCTTTTGTAACTGGCTTGTTTTCAACAGCATTAATGAGAGAATATGAATTTTGTATTTGGACAAGCATCTTTGATATCAAATTTAATGTATAGTTGCTCAATATTTGACCAAAGTTTTAAAATTCTTATTCTACATTTTGTATCTTTAAAACACAATGTGAAAGGAAAAAGAGGGTAATATTCTAGGTTTTCATTTCTTTTGGGAAAAACTGATACATTTCAGGAATATAATTTGTAAATAAGGAACAGTATATTGTAGGGCTATATCTATCCACATAGGATGATATAACTAGCATCTCTGATTGTGCTTCGCAGTTGAAATCAAACCACATATTTCCTAAGAAATAAATGCTTACCATGAACTTTCATACCTAATTCATCTTCAAGAGGGAAAGGAGGGCTGAAATCTGAATTAAATAAACTTTTATTAAAATATTTCCATACACTTTTTATTAAGTATCTCCTCTCCCTTTCGGATTTTCCACAGTTTTTAACTACAATTGGTTTTCCTTTGTGACAGCTTACTGATTGCAGTGATGGTGAAGGCCTAGATGAAAATGTTAGACCTACATTCAGTGACTATGATCCAGATAGTGAGTACACTGAAGAGGAAAATGGAGAGCTCTCTTGGTTCAATGCTGGTGTTAGCGTTGGTGTAGGAATTGGCCTAGGACTGTGCCTTGCAGTTGGAATAGGAGTTGGATTGCTTTTAAGAACATATCAAACAGCCACAAAAGCTGGTAGGAGAAGGTGGATTTAGTTGTGTAGTTTACGTCTTGATGCTAAATTCTGTCAGCAACGAGACTTTTTACCAACTTTGGTGCCCCTAAACAGGGTAACAGTGAGGAATGTGCCTACCACCTTATGTATATTTTTAGTTTTGTTTATTCTCTCCTTTCAATATTTCTTTCTTTCAATTATCTTTCATACATTCTGTGATGTATTCAGTAGATAAAAAACATCCAAATCCTGTTGGCAAAAGGGCAACCTGGACAGACAGACTGTTTATTCCAGCAAAGAAAATGATTTCAGGACACAGGCATTGGTAAATGATTTACATTGATTGCTGTGAAGGAATGGTCCGAAATAATTGAATATAATGTGATATTGTTGGTGTGAGAATCAATAACGTGTACAGCAATACAGCATTTGTATCAATGGCAACGGGCACCAAAAATTTAGAGCTCTTCCTTCCATGGTTCTTGTTTTGAGCTTAAATTCACTGCCATTGCATAACTGAGCTTTATTTTTCTTTAATTCCTTGTAAATTTGTCATTCTGCTTTATATTTGATCTCCTGACAGTCGTAGATAACGAGGGAATATGCACATTTGAGACTTTGGAAAGCTTTTATAAAGACCCAAAATTCATACACAATGTTGTTGGTTTCGTCCACTTTGATCCAAAGCACCACCTGGAGTGACCAGGATGGTGTGGAGAAAACGTATTACATTACAAGCTGCATAGTAGTCTGCTGGATTTTAATACTATTCTGCCAGCATGAAAAGTTAAAGGTTTTTCCTCAGGTCACCTCTAAGCTAGGTGCCAATTTACATTTAATATGCCTATAAGTTGATTTCCTTACGGTTATCTTATTCAAAATTTGTACACTTGAATTTTAGACATTAGCAACAGGCTTCAAGAGGAAATAGAACCTTACCAACCAGTCAGGAATTCAAATAAACTCTGCTTATTTTCAGAGTTCTGAATTGAGGATAGAGCTCCCACCATTAAGAGAGCTCGCAAAGCTGATAATGGTGCCTCACCACGAGGTGATAGCGAAGAAGATGTGTAGAAAATGAAGGTCGGAATTAATTTCAGTGTTATTTAAGGATCTAGATGTTGATTTCCACACCAGTTAGTTCCAAAAGCAATCAATAATCCTATCCTGGATGGAGCAAATGACAAAAAAGAAACTTGGTTGATTAGGAGATCAGGATTTTAGATTTTAGACCTACACTGAAAATTAATCACTTTTAAAAATGGAATGGTTTGGTGTTTACGAAAGAAAGCTAGCATGATGCAACATTGAGAATGCCGTAAGCTGTTATCTAGGTCTTATATCAAGAGGTCATTCAAGCATTCTACGTCAAGTTTTGAAGTTATAGCATGATCTTCATACACCTTAAAGGTTAGGTTATCTTCAACTCAAAAATAGATAGGTGGTGAAAATCAGAAAAAGCTTTTCCTAGATGAAAAAGTGAAAAATCCCAAGATTGGTTCCATTCCCTCTCCACTTCCAAAACAACTATCTTTTCTCACCAATAACAACTATCGTCCCCCAACTCAGCTTAAGGTGGTTGAAGCAATAATCCACATCTTTGAGGGGGCCAAAACTTTCTCACAAAGCACTCCACTTTTGAATCCCAGTTCTCTTTTCAGATTTGTTGTCTCACATGATACAAATTAGGTCTGTACGAAGATTTGCTGCAGGTCATTTAGCTTCACATCTATAGGAAGATTATTAGGCTCCAGCCCGACACCTATAGGAAGATTATTAGACCTTCTTTCCCCACTAAGAGGGAAAATGGTTGTTACCTTAGGATAGAAATCTCATCAAAGATGAGATTTTCCCATGGATGAAATGGAAAATAGACTATGATTGCTCAAGGAAAATGGCCTATATTTACAGATTTATGGGAGGTTGTCTAGGACTCAAAATTGTGAAAAGGAATTCAAAATTGGAAACCCTTTGGATTTGTAGATATGCTCATCATGACAAAGGGATACTTCGTGACCACTTTTCCAGCAAAATTTCAAAGAAGCCTTTTAGTTTAGGGAGAAATCAGGTTTGTTCATAAAGCATTGACCTATTGCCTCCAATCCCACAGAAGATTTTTCATGCATAGTTCAATATGGTTTAAAGTCTGAGACATAGGAAGGATAGCATAAGAGCAAACAACAAATTTTGAAAATATCCCATTTTGATGTTGTTAACCATATTACCTATTCCTTGCATTCCTCCATTAAGGTTGACGCATCTCTATAGTTTCTGCATGCTGGCTTATAGTCATAGGTCTCACCCAAAGCACAAGAAGCATTCGACTCCTTCATTAGAGACTTTTACTGAACTACCAATTCTAGCAAATAACTATTAAAGCATAATGAACATGAGTAGAGATAAACAAAACTAATCTATATAATGAGACAAATACTTATTCCATTAATGCAGAGCAATAACTTCATATTAAGAAGAAAGAAGTATGCCAATCATTTGTATTTCATCTCTGTCAACTATATCAACTATGTACATTATGACTACAATGTAAGGTCTTATATGTGTTTATATGTGTTCTATCCTAGCACTCGCTTGCTCATGCATGTGCAAATACGGTTATTGTTCAAAGGTTTATGTGTGCCCAAAAACAATTAGCAGTTAAATTTTGTAATTCATTGGGCATGAGCATTAGTTATTACTAATTCTACACATGCTATTCAAATGCTTACAATGGTATCAAAACATTGGAGTGTCTTATAACAATGCCAACATTTTTCCAATGCAAAACTATGTTTGGTCCTTTGAACAGAACCAAAATTTTAATATTCAATCTAGCTAGATGATTGAAGCCACCTCTAGCAAAATTGGATATGCGTTATCCAACAAAATGTCATTCTAGTTGAATTGCACATTCTTCGAGGTAACAAAAAAGTTTGGAACCTTGGTGAGTAGTCACTTGATGGCTTGTGTGTTTGTAGAGGCAATGTTTGAGCTTTGTGTTGACCACAAAATGTGGAAGCATGGTACACATCTCTATGGGTAGTTGCAATGTTGGTTGTAGTTCTACTTGAACTAGCTACTTCAATTGTGAACATTGTGTCTTTACCTCTATCTTAGATTTGATCAAAGCTTGTTGAGTGTGGACTTGATTGCTTGGAATGATTAGTTCTTCCATGGTGAGGCACTTGCACATAAAGCCATCTTCAAGTGCTCTTAACTTGCTTGTTTTTGCCTCTAGTCATGCATCAATCCATGTATGAAACATTAGTACAAGAGAGCATGCTTTGTATATGCTTGTACTATCCTTCTAGACTTTGGCACAAGTGATTTGTAGTTGGGGGAATCAAACTTCCACTAATCAAGTAGCAATGGAATGTTCACTTGTGGCTTCTTTGTGGTGGGTTGGGGGCATAATTGATGGTGTTTGTTTCCTTATAATTATCAACAATGAGGATTATTATGGCCAATGTAGTTGGTGAAGATATAAGCAATTGGTTGACCATGCTATCAATATGGTCCACTTGCTTCCACAATGATTCTATGAATGTTGGTTGCACTAAAATGTCTTGATAGAGATTCATGTGCTTGGTCAAGAGTGATTGGCTTGTTGTATGAAGGAAACTAGTGGTATATGAGGCAATGACTTGGACCTAAATTAGTTCAACTTGAGTAGATTTGAGCTCATTTCTTTTTCATGCCAATTGTGTTGGAGCTCATCCATAGTGGCCATGGACACTTAAAGCTTTTGACTACTTGCCTCAACATGGATTGCACATTATATATTTAGATGTGTTTTAGCTAGTAGTGTTGAAGGTTGAAGAAATAACAATGTGGCTTCATGCTAGCCATTGCATCATGGTGTTTATGGTGAGTAGCCAACTAGTTGCTAAGCTCTCATGGATCATAGGGGTAGGGTCCAATAGAATATGATTGGATCTATTATTTTGTTGCTAAAATCTATGCTGAGTCAATTTCTTGTTGCAATGGATTTTGGTGGTGGTGAGTTGAGCAATGGATGCCTAGATTATAAAGGCTTTGTCAAAAACAAAAGAAGGTACTAGTTCTAGCAATAATGATGGTGTGCCTAGTTGTTCTGCAAATGGTTGCTTGTGTGTGGCCATTGGTGGCTAGTGGGATTTCTATTGTGATTATAGAGTCTATCTAGGAGTATGTGTAGCTTCCTCATTCCATGCTCCTTCCACATCATCATTTCATGCTCTTGCAACATCTTCATTGTGCATTCTTATAGCCTCCTCATTCTGCTTCCTTGCCCCATGTTCCTTTTTTAGACCAGTGCCTTTGTCCATAGCAATTTCTTTAGTTGGAGTATTGGAAATTACCTACTCCAAGGATGTCAGGCTTTGCACATTTTGATACTATTCTCTCATGACTTTCTCTTCAACCTTTTGCTTGTTTTATTAGTGGATGGTTACAAGAACATTAAGGATTCATCAACCTTTTGCTTGTTTTATTAGTGGATGGTTACAAGAACATTAAGGATTCATCAATCATTATACAAGGTGATTTTGTAAATGTGTCAACTCAATGCATATGAAAATACATTCCTATCATCTTAGCTTGATAGCATGGGCATGCCATTAATATTTTTTGCTTGTATGAACCTTGAGTGTGATCTTGACTAATCAAATCAATCAATCTCAATGAGCTTCAAAACATGCAAACGTTAACTACATATAATAAAACCATAAGTTGTGACCTTTCCAATAATAGGCCACTACTATTCACGCATCTCATTCCTCGTGTATTACAACATGTGTCATCCATATGGCAATGAAACAATTACATGGGTAGATTTACTCTACTAATGCCACATAACCACCTAGAGGTATGGAAGGCGTCCCATCCTAAGTACATAATGGGCTTCATGGAACATGGCATAGCTAGCACTAGTATGGACAAACAATAACAAGCATGTTGACAAATGACTTGCATACTTAACTTCTTCAATTTTGCATGTGCACTCAACATACTTCAAAACTTTTAGCATTCTCGCCTAGCACAATGCTACCTAATGGGATACTTGGATATATAAGGATGGATTAATCACTATAGACAAATGAAAACTATACCTTATACATAGCATGGTGTAGAGTGGCATGCATATCACTCAACAATGTGCAATTTGCTAGAGAGTTGGATTGTCATGAGATGCATGATGCAACAAACACCTTAACTTAGCTTTATGAGCACACTGTTGCAAATGTGTTGTCATTGATATCAACTTATGTTGCTATTGCAAAAACACTAGTGTACACGTTGCCTTTAATGAAGTTTTATGATGAAGGGATGTGATGCCATCAGATCAACATCATCTGTACATAGTTGTACCTTATCTTTTGAAGTTCATGGTTTGGTGTCTATTGTCAAAATGACTTGATTGATGTATTGTTACATATGTTTCCTAATGAAAGATTTTACATGGGATATGCAGAAAAATGTATAAATCTTCAAACTGTCAAAGGCACAAAGAATTGCACTACATAAGCTTAGTTAAATGCTCAACATTTCTCCGTAGATGAAGATGCACCCTTGCAGTTTGGAGGATAGTTCAATATAGCTATTAGGTATGTATGTCCCAAGTTTCAGTGCATAAGTGTTACCACAAAGGTTTCCAGAGTTAGCAAAATAAGAACAAATCAAGTTCCTATGAATGGTTGCCTAAGGTAGGACAAAAAGACACCGCAGTTCACCATATTATCTTATTTGGATTTGCGGTTTTGGATTTATGCTCATATAGATAATGTGTCTTCTTAGTTCAAATTTTATGTGATTTGGTTCCCCGTAGATGGTTTTGCAAGTGACAATATGTTGTTCATGTTTTGGCAATCTGGAAGGTTGGTCAGTTGGTGATTTAATGACTTGCGCCAACAAGTAATTGCTTGAAACTAAGTAAATAGGTTACGAGAAGCATGTTTGAGGCTCATATTGTTCTCTATGAGAACCACAATTGACATTTGTTCTTCTCATGTATCACAATTGGTTTGAAATTGATATTTTGGGGGTTCAAGTGTTTGCACTAGCATGAAATAGTAAAAGGAGAGTATAGGAATGTTTGGCAAGCCATATAATGTTCATGCCATGATCCACATGATGCTATTTTTGTTTCTCTGGTACTGCCTTTGGTTTAGAGCTAATATAAAGAAGGTTAAGTGTTTGCTAGGACAACTTGTATGCTGAGATGATTGCACCAAGTGTTTGGAAGTGTGCAACAGTGTGGAGACGCGTGCTAAAGTAAATGGGTCATGATTACCTCTTGGTTTGAACCAAATTTTATTTCTACCTTCCACAAATGTCTTGGGAGCTGACAATCATGGCCGTTGCACATTTCATGTTACATGTTTCATCTTGGCCGACGAAGGAGAGAGTTTTTGAAACGTTGCAGAGGATATAAATGTAATATCAAGATTATTGAAACAAGTGAGATGTGATGTATGCTAAAAAAAGATGATGTGCGAATAAAAGAATCACAAAAGTTGTTTTGATAATGAAGTGTGGAAAGGATTAGTTCATGCATGGTAGCTTAGCAATGATGTTGCTGCAGAAATAGTGGAGTTAGTCGTGATGGAAAAAAGAGACATTTGATGATATTATTATGTTGTGGAGCTTAGTAGAGTGATTGTGTTTAAGTAAGATAGTATTGTAGAATTTGGAAAGGTCAGCTGAAAGTTGAAGCAGACTATTTTGCGAATCAAATAAGTATCTCTATATAGAGGTTGTAGCCTCTTTTTTGTAAGTGTTGTAGTGCTTGAGGGAGTTACACCTTCCTTTGGGTTTTAGCCTATAAAACTTGTTGTAAATCTTGTTTTCATTTGTGAGGCTAGATTTGGACAGTAGATCCAAGAAGCTTGCTCATCGTGGTTTTTTCCTTCCAGGGTTTTCCACGTAAATCTGGTGTTATGGTTGTGTGCTTATGTGTTCTTCTACTTATCATGGTTTAAATGTTTTCATTTGATTAATTTCTATTGGAAGTGAAGAATTTGATTAAGTATTGATTCACCCCTCTCTCACTGCTTCTATGTGTTCAACACACACACATGTAGTTAAAAAAACATGAGATTCCCTTAACATCACAAAGGGTTCTAATATTTCATTGAAAACAAATCGTCATCATTAACCATATTTTGGCAACAAAAAATCACAAAAATATAGAGACCAACTTCTTACAATGTACAAAAAAATTGTGTGAAGGCAGAAATGAAAATGAGATAACTAAAATAAACGTAATGTAAGAAAGCATAATAGGGGTACCTAGATACAAAATGAAAGACAATGTTTCCTAAATAATTGGTTGAGAAGACCTTATTTGTGAAGAGTTAAACAAAGGTTGTACATTGTTGTGGTGTGTCCCTTGTAGTACCCCTCCATTTTGCTTATGTTTTTTGTTGGCATGTTTTCACTTTGATAGACCTTGGTACTTTGTTATGGTGTATTGATCGCTAACTTTAGAGCGATAGTGGATTTATTTTGTGATGTGATGATACATTGTATGGAGATAATTGATTTCTGACATGTTTTATGTTAGCATAGATGTTTACTTCAGATGTTATTGCTATCTATATGTTTATGATAGATTAATTGTTATTTATTTTGTTAGCCTAATGTGATGTGTATTGGTGTGGAGAACGGAGTTGCATCACTCGCTTGCGAGTGCCCTGTGATTTCCGTGATTTTCTCCACACGGTGTGTTTGAAACATGGATTATATATATATATGTATGTTATTTGTTTGAATTGCAGGATTGCAGGTACATGACACCGACTCCACCTGATTTCTCAGGTTTGAGCGTGTCAAGACTCAATAGAAATGTTGATTGGGAGGTAGTAACAAGGTTTTTCCTAGTCTAGTCTCAAACCCAGTCTTAGTATGTCGGCAGTTTAGGATTGGTATTTCTGGATATTTCGTCTGTGTCTATTTGGATTATTTGATATGAAAGATTAATTTTGTAAATTTAATGTAAGATTAATGTTCTTTTAATTTGATGTTATTTAATTAATTTTAAATGTTGAAAATAAAGCTTTATATATTTTACTTAATTAATTTAAATTCGTTTATTTGGTTAAGTAATTTAATCATTGAGATTAAAATTATTTAATTAAATAAATAAATAAATAAAATTAAAGTTACTTTAATTGTGAGAATAAATTAAATTTAAATTAATTGTTTTGTGGGAAATGAAAATTTAATTATGAAATAAATAAATAAAGAAAAGGAAATTGGATTTAGAATTTAGAATTCTTTAATTCTTTAATATGCATTGGATTCTTGATAAGGAAGAAAGAAAATATTTGTCATAAGGTTGTTAGAAGATATTTTCTTCTTGACATGTGTGTTAGTTAAATTAATTGCTTTTTCTTGTTGAGGATTCTCTCGGAAGATATTATGTGATTTGGGGAAAACAGGAAATCACTTCACAGGAAATGAGAAAGAACAGAGTTCTGCTAAAAATTATTGTGATTTTATTGGGTTTTTGATTTAAAATTTCTAGAAGAGGTTCTCGGATAGATTTCAGTTCAGTTTTTGCATTCTTCTGGAAAGTGGTGATTTGAAAGGGTTTTGGAAGTTGCATGCAGCAGGCAAAGCTTCCCTTCAACGGACAATTTTCAAGCTACAGGAAACAGGTTCCTTACTGTTTATTTATTTAAAATATTTTCTTTTGAAAAGATTGCCTGTGTAAGAATTAGTTTTGTGCAAGTTTTGTTAAATTGTGAATTTAAAAGATTGCATGTGCAAATAATTGTGTTTGTGACTTCTGTATTTCTTCTCGGTGATTTTTGTGAAAAATAATTTTGTAGAAATTTGTTACTTCTCTGTAAAATTTTTTGAAACAAAGTTTTATAGTGAAATCAGAGAACAACCAGAAGGATATTATTAAATAATAGAAAAGATTCAAAACCTCTGTATTTGAATTAAAATCTCTATAAATTTGTGTTAAATTTGTAGGTTTCACAGTTTCCTGTAGAAAACCTCTGTGAAATTATTTGCTTGAGTATAATATATTTGGTGATTTAATTATATGTATATATATATACATACAAAAGTTACACATACATATACATATAAAATATATTTATGTCAAACAGATTTGAAGAATTTTATTCTCTTTTTATTGGTAAAATCTGTAGGCGAAATTACAAAATTCGTAGGAATTTTAATTGTGAAATTTTATAAAAATAAATAAATAAGTATTACAAAATCGCTGTACAGGAGAATTCATACAGAGAAAAATTCATAGAATGTTATGGAATATCACCGCTCAGGAGAATTAAAATATGGCATTTTAAATAAAAAATAAAAAATAATTTTTTTTTTTGTGATGTATAAGGGGCCGTAGGGTTACCCCCACAGCCGCCCATATAGGGCGACGACTGTGGAGGCAGCCGGCGCTGCCTCATAGGCAGCGCCCAACTGCCAACACAGCCGTAGCCCCAATGGGGTCGGCTGTGTGTAACAGCCGGCGGCTGTGAGATAACCACAGTCTGTCCTAAATTTTATATGCTTGGTAACAATATAAAATACAATTTGTTTAAATATAAACGAATTTCGGATCTTTCTTGGTTATTTTGATTTTAATTTTAAATATATATATATACATTTTTAGTTTTAGAAAAATAATTTAGTATTTTAAATAGGGTTTCTTTATTAGATGTATATATTGCCTGAGATCAATCAATTTTAAAACAATATGATTGAAAAGAGAATTTTTTTTTTTTTTTTTGTGAAATTGAGAAAATTAAAATTAGATTAATTGTAACAATTTCTTTTATTGTTTGAGAAAAGAACCATAATCAAGTTGTTTTATTTTCATGTTATTTCTAACTGATCCGAATAGATTTAGTAAATCCTAACATTAGATTTTTATTATGCCTGATTTGCTTTAGATTGTTTCTATTCTTTTGGGCAAATTGGGATTACTTTGAATTTTAAGTCTTCGACATAAGTTTGTTAATGAGAGAGTTGTTAATTGTTCAATAATCAATCCTTTGAGTTTAACTAGGGTAGTGCACATGATTTTGTATGGTGTTTAGACACTTGGTTTTATGAACAAAGATTTGATGTCCATTATGATATGTTTGGTATTATATGTTGATTCTTGTGCACCTTGCCTACCTTAGTTAGTGAACTTAGATTCCTTGTGTTATTTTTAGGAGAGTGGCTCTGTGTGAGGCCCGACATACAAAGTGGTGTCTGGGTAACTCATGTAGAGTTAGTAAATCAGAGAAAACTAAATCAACACATTGGGTATTCTAAAATATTTAACTGGATTAATTGTGCCTCACTCATGGACTTAAGAGCTAGTTCAGTCTTGAGAATGAGTCGAGAAGGCCTGGAATGGCAAAGTCGATATCTTGTTATTTTAAAAGATATTTGATTCCGCAACAGTTTGCATGAGGGGCCGGGTTTCGTAAGAGGTTGCCAGGGTAACCCAAGTTGGGGGCCGAAACCTAGGAAGAAACACCAGGGTAACCTATGCAACATTGTGATGACACTCCACCTAAAATAACAGTATCCTTGTGAACTTAGCATATTTGATTATCCTAATTCTGGAAGCAATGTAACCATAAGTCAAGTTTGTAAATGTTTAGTTTGTCTATGGCTTTACTTGTGTCTAGGGTTTGTAGGTTATGTCTAGGGAACCTTATTACTATCTCCTAGTATGGGGGGTGGACCTACGGGTACCACATGGTTGGGTGGAACGTGCACCTTACTCCGTTGGGTCCCCAGTTCTTGTTTGTGGCAATGAGTACTTCATGGATGGAGAGCTCGTATGTGGATATATGTACTTCCTTATTTGTATCATTGGAAATTTTATATATTTATCACTCCTCAATTGTTAATGAGGTGAATATTTGTAATATGTAATTGTAAACTATTATTTGATCTACCTCATTTGGAAAATGAGTATTGTAATGTTATTTCAAATGCAATGTAAGAATCTTATTTGAACTTTATATCTTTATGAAGTAATTTAAATGTATCCAATGTATGCTTTTAAATTAATTCGAAATAAATATATGCAATGTTAAATATTATTGTCATCTATGGAAATTCTCAAGTAGTGTGTCATCACGTTATTTAGGGAATGTTTGCAATAAGTTAAGTAAATGATTACACTTTAAAAAAAAATTATTACACTTACGTAATCAATGCATCATTCCTTAGGTTACAAGACGGGGCATTACATCCCTTCAACATAAGGTTGCAAATAAACATCATTCACTTTACCATTTGGAGGGTTTCCATCCAACATAGCCGAACTTAGAAATTTGTTTGGTGCAATTACACTGATTATAAATGGCCTCAACCAATTAGATTTTCAACTTGCATGGGTGCTTCTAGAAGCGATTGTCAAATAGTAATACTAGTCTTCTAAGTTGGAATATTCTTTGTTTGATATGACAATCATGGCATATTTTCTACCTATTTTCTATGCATTGAATCTAGAGTGTAAGATGCCACTTTTCCTTGAGTGATTCTAGTTCATTTAAGTGGTCTTAGATTGAAGTCTTATCTAAATGGTCAATCTATGCAATGAGTAAACTCAAGATAAAAAATTGATAGGTATGCTCCTCCTTTCCAAATGCCAGTTGAAATAAGGTATAATTGGTTAGTCTCTTGGATGTTGTTTTGTATGCCCAAATGACCATAGACACTCCTTTAGCCTAATCATTTCGCCCAACATCACATACCTTTAGGAGGATATTTTTAAAATCTTGTTGAAGGCTTCAATTGTTATTTTCAATTGAGGATGGTACAACATATCTTATGGCGCTATATCATGAAAGGGTGTAACAACACTTGGACTATTGATATGACAAAATACATTTCTTGATCACTAGTTAGGCTTAGGGGGTAAACAAACCTTGTCATTATGTTTTCAAATATAAATTGCACTATAGTTCTAGCTATGAAGTCATGCATTGGGGTAGCTTTGGACCAGTTGGAATGGTAATATAAAACATTAATAATGTAGTGTACACCAAAGTGGTAGGCTACAAGCTAGATAGGAACAAAAAATCAATGGCCCATTTTTCAAATGACTATTGAGCCATGGTTGGGTTCAATGCAAGCTTGTTCCTACAATTAGGTTTTCTCATGTTTTGATAAATATTGCAAATCTTAGCATACTCAGGCACACCCTTGTGTAAATTAGGTCACTAGAGTCCTACTTACATCCTCTTTTGTGTAGTTGCTCACCCATAGTAATGACCTCCAACTTAACCATCATGGTATTCTACAACAACCTTTGTGCACTCTAACATGTAGTACATATTAGTGGAAAACTTCATTTAGACCCAACTTGTATAGCTAATCATTGATTAGTTGAAATGGTGTTATGTGTACCACTAGCTATTTTTTTGTGAATTTGTATTGTTTTTTGGCTCCTTCCTAGATGTGAGTAAAACAACATTTCTTCCATGTCATTAAGGATGACCTCAATGCAAAAAAAATGTGTATCAAACAAGCTTTTTGAACAATTGGTGTGACATCAAATTCCCCTATATCAATACAAGAGAAATAATTTGGGTCAACATGGTGTTTTCTTGGATTCACAACAATAGAAAAGTCAAATTCTTGAAAGAGCAAACTTCAATGACATACCTAATCATGAAGAATAAGTTTGTTCACCAAGTATATAAGTGATTGGTGGTTTGCGAAAAATATGAATGATGTTTTATTTTATTCAAGGGGTAAACGCTTTTGACCGGAGCTATGAACCGGATACAACCATTCAACAATACCACCCCAACGGGGTTTGAACCTTGGTGGCAAGAACAACAATGCCACCTATAAACCATCACACCATGCCAATATCGGCGAAAAATATGAATGATGTTGCTAGAAGGTATCACTTTAATTTTTTAGTGCATATATCATTGCCAAAGCTTCATGCTTTGTGATTGTGTAAGCACTCAACATGTATGGGAAGGATTTGAATTTGGTGCTAAAAATATAGTTTTTCCCATTGTGAAGGGATGTTAGAGGTGGTGAATGGATGGAAATTTCCTATCCTACATGATATTTATTATTCATGTGATTTGGCATGTAGAGCTTCTCCAAGGGTTAAAGTTTCATTGTTTAAAAAATGCTATTGGCATAGAGGTGTTGCCTATGGAATTAGCCAGTGTGTTTGGAAATAGGGTTTATAGTCAAAACTTCAACCATTGGAAATCTCCTTGAGAAGGTGTGGGCTTAAAGTAATGAGGTGTGTAGGAATATCTAATTCCTATCCTTAATAATGTTAATTTTTGTTGGTATTTCTCTATGCCATTTATTAAAATATTCTTCTAAATTCTATGTTGGTTATTGGTATTCTTGTATGTATGAGTTATTTTATAGTTTTGGTGTACTTAGTATATCATTTATATATAGATTTCATATCACTACATCTATCATATGGGTAATTCACACAACTTGTTTCTATTATGCATTTTGCATGTCTTAATACCTCAATTATATATGGAGGTCTCTATATGATGTTTTTTCCAATATTTCATTACTTCGCCCATGAAAAGGATATTCTTGCATCTTTCTTTTATTTACCTTTTTTTTTCTAGTAAGAATAAGACCCCTTAATAGAAACCCACTATTATATCTATATACATATATACACATTTATAATATCTTATATACAAAATATAGGTCTAACACAACATATTTTATTAAGATTATTAATTTATTATATTATATATGATACATATGGTAATATTTTTATGCAATGTCATATTATACATTATTAAATAAATTTTATAGCGGCCCATAGTGAAGTCCAATGACCATAGTCACAAGGACTTGAACAATCATGGATTCCTTCTATGGCCTGCATGTTATGATTGAGTTGTGACTTATTGCCATGCTAGATAAATATTTTTTTAGGTCCTTTGACTAGTATGAGTCAGCCATAGTAGTTATACTAAAATATTTTCTTTTAACTAGCTTTTGAGCCACAGCCTAGCCTTATGGGGTTTAATGATTGAAGCATCTCTAAATATTGTAAAAAAATGCTTTTAATTTTGTGGTCTCCAAGGACTCTAATGCATATATAGGATATTTTATATCCTATGATCATTATATACCTGGGAGTGCCATTAGGGCATTTTTTTATAAATGTATATTTTATATTTATTTGAGAGAGCTCAATTAGGGAAATTTTTATTTTTATATAATACATATTTTTGTATTTATTTAGAGAGCCTAATTAGGCATGGTTTTTTTAATATTTTTTTTAGAAATTTAAAAAGAAATTTTAAAGCTTTATTTTTAAAATTAGCAAAAAAGGGAATTTTAATATTTATATAGTAAATCTTAGCAAGATAATCAAGTTAACCATGCATTCCTAATAACTGATTTTCCTTTTCTCTATAATTATAATTTTCATCCTCCTACCTTGCAAGATCAACAAGATCACCTTAAAGTAGGCTCTAGTATCATGTTAAGGAACCACGATCTAAATAGGTGTGATAATCGATTTATATAAGAAAAAAACTTCAGAGTAAATATAATAAACTTAGTAGTCTTTAATAAATAAACATACAATAACCTAAGTTTCTTACAATTCCTTTTTTCTTTTTCGAAGCAATTACCTCATAATATAAAACCTCTATATTGTAATAATTATTCATAATAATATATTCACAAAATCAATTCACGCATGTCTCATATTTCCCTTAATAGGTATTTCCCTCATATTTCTCTATGATAGTGAGTGTCAAGGATTTGGTAATTAAATCTAATTTCAATAAGTTATTACCTTTTGACATATCATACAACAATCAACCATATCCCTAAATTGAAGCAACACTTGTTTGCTTATTAAAAAATAAGGCTCTAAAGCCAAGCTCTAGGGATCAATGGACCATTAAAACATTGAGTGAAGACCTAAAAAATGCAACATATACATAAAAATCCACTAACAAAGATTCATTCCAACATAATTAGTGATTTATAACCTTATCATTTGTAAAACACAAGGTAGAAATTATCCAAGAATTGAATGGTCTAGGACATATAATCACATCAACCTATTTCATTTCCACCTTTGTTTGTATAGCTAGATATGAGAAGTTTTCATACCTATGTAGAGCCACATGTGCAAAATAAGTGCTAAGTATCCCCAAAATAGAGTTGTAACAACCTCAAGATAGATTATAAAAGACTAGGTACAAAAGACAATAAAACCCTTTCCTTCATAAAGGAATCACTCCATGGTTTAGAGATATCTTAACACCCAAGAAAACCCTTCCATATAAGAGAAATGATCTCTCACAAATTCAATTACAATTCATCATAACATTCCCAAAAATGATTACTTTTCAAAAATTCCCCTTTATAAAATCTCTGAATTGAGCTATATATAATTTTTTTGATTAAATCAAGTGGGAAAAAGGGTCCCGACTCTCTACAAAGGTTGCTAAAAGTTTGGGTGAAACATGTCCAAACATAATAGAAACAACACAACCAAGAGGAGGAATAGTTATAGCCAAGCTACCAAAAAAGACTACAAATGAAAGAGAGCAAAGATCCTAGGGTCCTACTTAGAAAATCCCAGGCCTAGAATAATTTGGCCTTTCACCCAACAATTGAGCATGAGTTTGGGAAAATGAATTAGGAAGATATTTCTTCCTTCTTATAATAGTCCAAGAGACATTATCATCCAAATTCTCAAAACAAGGGGAGGCATGAGGAGAATCCTTCATGGAGAGCTTGCTAGAGTGCAAAGAGGGAGCAATAGAACGGTGAGATGAAAGGTGGCCTTCCATTACATGAGAAATTTGAAGATGAGCTAAAGCTAAGGGAAAATAGGGCTATGAGCTTAGGGTAGGAGGTTATTTAATAGGGTCTACAAGGCATGCCAAGGATGCACTAGAAGCTAAGGAATCATCATCATCTTGAGAGGATTCATCTAATGGAGAATCATGAGCATGCATAGTCAAGTGATCTTCATTACCATTCTTCCACCAAGTAGTAGTGCCTTTACGATGTGAGAGAGGAGAATTAGTAGCCAAGTGACCAATAGAGAAACAATGACTAAATTTCAAAGGTTCACCCTCATAATCAATAGGCTGGATCCAAGGCCTATCCCCAACCATAAAAACTACATCCCCATGAAGAGGCTTGGAGATATCAATGTCCACTAGAACATGAACAAGGGTAGAGTGCCCTGTGTGGGAAGTGAAATTGTCAAGCTTTAAGAATCGGCCAATAGAGTTGCCAATGACCTCAAACAAGAAACCTCCCAAAGTTGGAGGGGGAGATTTGAAAGTCTAGCCCACATTAGACAAAAATTAAATGATTCAATAAGGGGGCCGAAATGAAGTTGACCAAGGTTCAATGGAGAGAGAGTGCTCTCCTAAGCCCACAATTTACATAACACCAATTTTTTCTCCTTTAAAGAGGTAAATGAGACAATGAAGAAACCTTTAGCATAGGGGAAGAGCTAAATCTTACCTACCATAAGAGGCCTGCAAGAGTCCAACACTTAGTTGTGAAGATTAGGAAGAGAAGACCGTGGTTGTTGAATCAACACACTAGACCCCTATGTTAATATACATCCTCATTTTCCACCACATTTTGGCCAAAAACCACCACCAAGGATGATTTGGCATAGAGAAGAGGATGTAATTTCTCCCTCAAAGGGTGAGTAGCATCATAACCAATTTCCTGAGAAAAGCTACATCCACCAATTATAGAAGAAGTCATCATAGAGGGGCACAACCAACATCCATGGCAACAAAAGCATGGAGCGAGTTAACCCTAGGCACAAAGGCAAATGCAACAACACTTGAGCCGCATCTAAAGTCAATAGAGGGATCCTACATCAAAGAAGAAATGTGACCGACACCAACCAATAGGGCAATATGGGTGACCAAGGAAGCCTAATGATGAGGATCAACAAACCCATTACAAGCAAAGGGAACAATGACAATGGGAAAGAAGTTTAAACCCACAACAAGTAGGAGTCCAAACATGGCAATAGGTGGGTAGATAAAATGAACAATAATTATAGGTTATATATAAAAATATTAATTAGCCAAAGGCATACCATTTTCTTCTTATGCAACTAAGGGAATCTTCTTGAAAAAGGTGAAGCATAGCATAATAACCACAAGAAATATTATTACCTTTTCTTCTATGTAATGCAATTCTCATGCCAAATAAATCTCAAGATCGTTAAATGAATATCTTGTTCATGTTAGCTTATTTATAATCTACTAAAAGGATTGGGATTTCATAAAATGTAGGTTATTTAGAATTAATTCTTAAGGTCATGTACTAGTTTCTTGTCAAGAGGGACAAGAAAATTAAAATAAAATCATCTTAAGAACCTTAAATGTATGGTAGTTAAATTAAACTTAAGGTCACACACTATGTTATATACATATATAAAGTGATATAATTCTTGGCCTTAGGTTCATGACAAGGAAAAAGGAAACCAAACAAAAATGTTAATTATAACACTATATTTCAATCTCACCTTCAACACACAAGTCACAATGTATGTCTCTTAGAATAACATGTACATGGTCAATTTACTAAACACCTATTCAAGATGAGATCTATAAATTTAGACCTGCATGATAATATTGATATTTATATTAGTAAAATGTTCCCATATTTATATCCCCTATAAAATCATACTATTAATCCTCACTAAATAAAGATCAATCCAACTCAATGATTTATAAAATACAACTATAATATTTAAGCACTTCAATAGGGTGTTGACATGAAAATCAAGTTGGAGAATAGTTTGGATTATTTTTTATATGGTACAACTTTGGTGTTGATATAATAGGAAAAAAGGGATTATATGCAAATAAATACACTAAATGAAAAGAAAACATGCACACTCCATACATTTATATATAACTAGACAATTATAATATAGTGTATTGCCCAAATTTTACTAAGGACATTAGTGGGATAAAATAAATTGAGAAAATCTCAGCACTCACAAATACAACACAACCAATGTTGCAATGTGTAAACACACATCATCTACATGAAAGCACTAACTCAAGCACCCAAACACACATAAAAGAGATATATAGGTGATGTGTAAATGATAATAAATATATCATATCAACAAGGAAGGAGTGACACGCATCACAATGTGGCACTTTCCAAAGTAAAAGCACAACATGCACACAAGTAGAGAGTCATTACAATCTCAATCTACTAAAAAGTTCCATAGCATATACAACACTAACACACACCACAATGAAGCACTACACCAAGAAAGGAGATACCAAATATTTCATTCCTTGCATTCATAAACTAAGGTAAATAGATGATATAGGTTCATTAACTAGGAAGAAACTATCCATTTCCATCTAAGCACATTCACAAGAAACTATATAATGCTAATTTATTCATTAGACTCAATTCCTACATTAAATTACTTGTTAAAGCTTCACAATCCTAAGAGAAAAAATAGGCACAATTAAAAAACCTACTCATTTAGTTTTCAATGCAAGGGGAGAGAGATAGCAATAACTTGCCCACATAATATTATTTGTTTTCACCAATAAAATACATCACAGAGGAGGAAATAAGAATACATTTATTAACCATACACAAGATATCCAATTCTAAAATCAGATGTTATAATATTCATCATAATGTAAACCCACATGCAAATGTTTCTTTTCCTAGCATAGAGAGGGAGAATAATCATCACATTATCAATATATCACTCTCACTGATTCTTTCAATATCAATAGGAACTAGAGATAGATAGAGAAGGTTCTTACATAACCACACTTAAGAGAAATATATCATTTCTCAACACCATTCCATATGAACACACAAGTAGGAAATGCATTTCCATCACTAGCAGTTCAATCCATAAGACATGATTCATTCAATTACCAAGCATAAATATTCTAAATAAGATGAGAGATAAAAACACATTCCATACAACTAATCAATCTCTAGGACAATTATTTTTCAAGATGCAATAAAATAGAAGAGAGGACAAGGGTTTCATCATATAAATATTCACAAGATGAATCATTCTCTTCACTACCATGCATAGGAAACATCAAACTAGCAGAGATAGAGGTCATTAGGACCCCAAAGCTATCAACTATATAAATAATTAAAACATATATTCAATTAATTATGATTCTCAAAACATATAGAACTATATCCATTTAATTCATTCAATTACAAGAGCAATATATATGTAACATGCCCAATTGCTCAGCTCAAAAATTTCTCCTATGTTTTACCACAAGTGAAATAATTCACGATGCCATCACATAGCAATAATTTTTTTCTTAAAAGAAAAGATATCATGCACATTTGAAATAAACATTATTACAAACTTCCATTGCATTACATTGTGATATAGCAATAATTCATCTTTTCTCATTTCATTCAATGAAATGTTACAATCTTTCCAAATAAATGAATTCGTCAACATGATACAAAATAAAATTTCCATCTTTTTATATGAATAGATACAAGATACATACCTAGCTCATCTGAGCTCCATAGGCAATAGATATACAAACTAGTCTTCATGTTTCTGCATTGGTGCATACATTCTAGATGTCCTCATTTCCTAGTGCATACATTCTAGTTGTCCCAATACTAGTGCAAACATGCCCAAACCTCGGTTGCCAACTAATGAGGAGAAGCATCACTCAAACGCTTTTCCACCAACCATGGACTTAATGCGGTTCCTTGCACATCTACCACATATGGTAAGATGGCCCTCCCTTTGACGAAGAGATTGGTATGGTAACCTCATAACAATAACCTTTTGGAGCTTAGTGTTGTGTCCTACATAACTAGAACTTGTATACAATCTACATGTATGTCAATCCTGAACTAGCACACATAAAAGGAACACAGTGAATTGGCAGTATAACCAGTGGCAATTAGTACGCTACTTTAGCCAAAGTATTCTTCAACCAGTACTTCAAGTGAAATTCATCCTATTCACATACACTACCCTAGCTTGATTTAGATTATGACCATTCATATACTCTGCATAGGTAATTCCCTCCAATGGGTAATCTTTAACCCCAAGAACAACCTATTCTCCTTTTATATTTACCATGACATTTCTACTAAGTAATTCTCATGTATAAGCTATCCCCATGGATAATCTAATCCTTAGAATAACCTATGAAATCTTCATAACTCTAACTTATGAATATCTTCGTAATAATAACTTCATAATCTAAAGTATAGCTATATAAGCTTCATCTTACATATATACTCATCAATAAAGACTCCATTCAGGAATATATCACAACAATAAATAATTCTCGTCAAAAGTATAATCTCATATAAATGACCTTAGTTCAAAGGTATGACCTCAACATTAAATGGTATCAATCAAAAGAATAATCATACCAATAAATGACTCATTCAAAAGTATAGTCTCAACAATAAATGACTCTTTATTCAAGAGTGAAACCTCATAAATAAAAAGGCTATTCAAAAAGTAGAATCTTGTCAATAATGTGACTTCATATCAAGAGTATAAAGCAACTAATCAAGTAAAAATTCCAACTCGATAGGGTAATTCCACCTATGGCTCCAATCAAACAGTAAAATTCACAAATTCAAGTGATCAACTTTATCACACAGGTTAACCTCATCCTTAGTTTACCCTAATCTCAGGATAACACTAGCAATCAATGATCGGTCTTGATCATGTAGGTTATTCTCATCCTATGTGCTTTAAGCAAAGACCAAATAATCAACCCAACTAACTAGTAGGTTATTCTCAACCTAGGGTTTCAATCAATAATCAAGTAAAGCAATGATCTAATGATCATTCTAGCATAGACTAACGGTAAGGTTTGCATGATGTCACATCCTATCAATGATGACTCACCTTTCAAACCATCACTATCATTGTGTTGCTAGCCTTATCATTTCCAATGATTTAAGCTAACAAATTCTAGTTATCCCCCCAAGATATTGATGTAATCCATTTCTCTCATTTCAATAACATATAGTATAGGCTAATTACACAAAGTCCATATAGAAACACATCATATAAAATCCCATATAGGTATATAAAAGCTTTGACCCATTAGATAGGTTCCATTAAGCAAGTTTTAACCAAGAACATACAATCATAATCAAGTATCACAAATTATTCATACTATTCCTTTCTAACATGGTATTCAAATCTATTTAACCTTGCCGGAATAAAAGACAAAGGTTTAGATACTAGTACATGCTTGTTAAAAGCTTCCAATTGACTAATCTTCTTCCTAGAATGAATCCTCAAGATCAATTGACACCTTCTCCAAGCTTCACTTGTCTATCCTCCTCTAACTTCACTCTATTCTCACAATAATATCAATACTAAATAACACAATACTCTCAACTCTTACCTCCCAAACAACACAAGATATTACCACAGTAAAATAACAACAAGAGTGCAACAAAATATGCATCCCTTTCAAGTAAAAGGAACCTCTATTTATTTCATCTCAACAGCCCTCCACAAGTAGCCAACACTTATATCAGATCTATAGTATAAAATCAGTGAGTTTGATGATTTGCATTGCGATTTGTATGTTTCCACACCTAGGATTTGTTAATCAACCCATGTTTTTTATGTAATGCAACTCAAATCAAATCAACGAGAATTGTTTGAAAAGTTGATGAGGGTTTGGAGTACTTGCTTTCGACTTATAGTTTACTATTCTTTTTAATTGGTTTCAAACTATCAGAAAATACAAAAAGAAATTATATATTTCTAGCCATTCTAAATCAGAGGCATTTTAGAGATTTTGAAGCTTTTAGGGAATCTTCCAATCAAGTATTAACTTAACCTTGTTTGAATCTACTTTGATCCCTTCATGTAAAATAATATGGTCTAAGTATTCCACCAATTATACACCAAATGAACATTTGGAAGATTTGGCAGAATGATGATTCTATTTCAATGATTCTTTACCTGCTCTGTGGAGGTCTCATGAATTTCTTGGACGTTTTGGTGATGCACATACTTGGGAATGCTGTGGGGACATCCTCTATTATATCTTGAATTTTTTTCCATATTTTGTTTTGACTTCCAGGGTCATTTCCTATTTGAGGGGGGCAAACAGGAGACATCTTTCAGTGTTCCACTCAATTTTTGTTTCCAATATAATGTTTATCAGTTTAATTTATTTAAGTTTCGGCTGTTTAGAATGTTTGATAATGTTCATCAGTTTAATTAAATAATTGAAAAGCTATAATATGTATATAATTCACTGCTCCCTTACTATTCCAATGCCATCTACAGATTGTGGGATTTTCTTTTTTTCTATCTTGGAAATGCATCCCATGTTCCTCAGCCAACAAGCAAGGAGAAACATAGAAAGTGAGACATTTTGTCCATATGAGCATGAGAAATAAGAGTTGAATAAAGTTAATCACAGAGTAATTAATAATTAGGAAAATAAAAACTCTTAAAGTAGCTAGATGTGCCTCACTGTGTATATTTATAATGGATTGGCTACGCTTCTGATATATTTCAGATTTGTTGTGGCATGTCTGGTCGTCATTACTCATTGATAAATCTGCAGAAATGGCTGGGCCAGAAAAGTAAATTATACGTCAGGGAAAAAAATGTACACCTACTCCAACCCATTGTTTCTACAAGTTTCAAGGATGGGGGAACTGTATTTTGGAGGCAGCAATTTTTTTTTTTTCGGATTTAAGGGATGGAAAAAGATGGCTGTTACAAAAATTAAATGTTTTAAAAATAAAAAATAAAAATAACAGTAACTTAAATACATTATTATATTGTCATTTCTTAAATAATGTCGTATTTTGTATGGTGATAAAAACACAACATACAAAATGTCTAGAGATTATAAATTATTAATTAACTATAACTAATATAACATAATCTTTGTTTGGAGAAAGAGCTTTCTACATATCTCTTTATACCATCAAATGTTTGTCTAGAATAGCTTGATGATCTGCTTGTGAGGTTTTTTTTAGTTGTTTTCCTTTCAGTGATTTTGACAGGCCACAAATCTTGAATTTCCTTTTCAACAACTTTGTCATTTGTAGTGATTTTGCTTGCAATACAATCAGCTCTACTTTTCAACCTTCTGATTGAAACCTGATGAAAGGCTCTTGGAAATTCATCTCAATAGCTCCCATAGCAATGATCAATAGAAATGCTCTTTTATTGATCAAGATGCCATAATTACTATTCTCTTTATAAAGCTTGTTTGGCATGGAAGGAGGAACATAAGCGTTGGGCCTTGATAAATGGGAATTGTTCAATCCAGTAAGTAGTTGAGATAGATCACTGTGCCACTTTTCCAACAATTAGCAGTTGAGTCTCCTCACTTTTTCTCTCCTATGAATTTCCACACAGCAGGCCCATATACTGCACACTTCTATTCAGCAATCTTTAGTCTCATTTCTGCTTTTCATGTTAAAAAGCAAACAATCTAGAACTTACATACACTGTTTGATCTAATTTTAATGAAATATTTTTTATTAAACTGCATGATATGTTATTATTTTTCCTTTTAATGTGCATGATATGTTATTCTTTTGCATGATATGATATTGTTATGGGTAAATGAATAAGTTATATGTGTTTGATGACATTTATTGTAATTAGAGTCCTCTACTTCTAGATAAATGATGGTATTTTCTATTACAACCTGTCTTAGAGGAATTGAATTTTTACCTAGATCTTTGAGAACAATATGATTGGCAGTAAACTGAACCCCAACTTTTTGAGTCTGTTAAAGAGTTTTTTTTTAATATATTTTTTTGTGTGTTGTATTATTTACAGGTTATGTAATTGACTTGCAAAGACAGAACTAGGGTTTAAAATCACTTCAAAGAGGTCAAACTTGTTGCTGTAATTCCTTCAGTTTCTCCAAGTGAGTAACTTTTCTTTTTAAATTTAATAGAGGATTTAGAGGCATGCAAATGCACAATCTTTTAACATGTTACTGAATTTGTTTGATTGTATAGATTCAATTCATGGATTAGGTATTCAGACCTATAGCCAATCTGATTAATGTCACTTTTTGAGATGTGTTATAGGTGGTTGTTTTCTACACATTCTTTGTTTACTGAAGTTCCTGAAAATATCACTCTAATTTTGGGACAAATTTGTTTTTTAAATTTGTGGAATTGAGTTTTCAATTTGTGATTGTATGGCTTAGATGGGTGGGTTAGTAATTGAAGACTGCAAATAGTTTGAAAAAACATGAAAGTTTAATTTCACTTGGGTGTGAACAACTTCTTATTTGAAAAGAGACAAACTGAACAAATTCCCTTGCAATGCCCATACTTTGTTCTCAACTATGACTTCCACCTTTTCCTTTGTTATCATCAATTATGTTTCTACATTCCTCTGCAATGCCCATAGTTTTATCGCAAGTATGAATTACACCTCCTTTACCTTTGACTTAATCCAAACACCTTGTATATTGATGTGATAATAAAATCAAACCTATATAATGACAATCCAAGGGAATCCATATCATTTAGACCCATACCACCTGCATATTGCAACACATGCCTTCGCACCCTTCTCCCTTGCAGTTCTTGCCATTTAGTTAATTGATTCAGGTTCATAGTCATACATAGTTAGCAGCCTCCTATTCTGATTAAATGGATATGCTTATTTCAAGAAGATTGAAAGCGGAGCCTCTACTAACAATGAATACCATGCTGAGAACAGTCTGAGGAATACTAAGATAACCCTTATTCTAGTTCCTCATATCATGCTCAACACTACTTTAAAAGGCCAACCCATTTAGTGCGTCTAACCTCAAGTTTGCAGATATTGCAGACAAACCAAATGATGAGGTTCCCCATTGCTGAAACTACTGCAATTCCTTTCACTTCAATGGAATTTTACAAGGAAAGGATAACTAAACCATACAAATATATAATTAACTGAATAATAGAGTTTGAATTTTGTTTTACTATCCATACATTGATGTTTGAAAATTTTTACAAGGAAAGGATAACTAAACCATACAAATATATTATATAACTAAACCATACAAATATATAATTAACTGAATAATAGAGTTTGAATTTTGTTTTACTATCCATATATTGATGTTTGAAAAATAAATGAAAAATAGTAAAAATTGAAAACCAGTATGAATTATAGTTCTATTTGATAATTTGTATATAGTTCTAATACAAATACAAAATAAACTAAATATTATAGTTTGAATTTCATTTATCCAATTGTTAACCACTATATACATCTAATCCAATATTTTTTTATAGGAATACTGAAGCTATGTCTACATTATTAACAACAAATGCAATCAAGCTTATCAATGATGGGAATCTAGGCTTGGATGCTCATCTCCAAGTAATAACAACCTCAAACTTTGGCCATGGTCCAGAGAAAAACAATCGATATAGAATCGATGTTTCTGACGGAGAGCATAAATAAAGAGCATCATTGCCAAAAAAGTACAACCACTATATAACTTCTAAGAAACTTCATGAGGGAAGTATAATACAACTAAAAGAATATAGTTGCCCCATAATTACTACTTCAAGGTCAGTATGCAAATTCAATACTAATTGTTTACCTTATTATTAACTTTCCAACTTTTACAATATATTACTAATGAAGTTTTTACTTACAATTACATAGGTGGATCGTCATTTCACAACTAGAGCTTACATGTACAGAACATGCCATCATTGGTGAACTTGTTTTCCTATTTCCAGAGCAAGAAGAACAACTAGAAAAGAATGCAAGTCAATACCAATCAACAAACAAGTAAGCAATACCAAAATCAATCTATTTTTTATGTTCATTTTGTAAACATTAACATTCAATTTTTTTTCTTATGTAGGTACACAAACAAAAATAATACATATAATACCACTTATCAACCAAATTATACTTTGAAAGAGAAATTTATTGACCAACAAAATGCAAGTCAACCTCAATAAAAAAAATAGGTATGCAATGCTAAACTCAAGCTATTTTTGATCATTTTGCCCAATATTTTTTAAATCAAATGCTACAATTACAAATGAATACAATAAATGACTTAGATTCATCATTTGGTAGGTATGCATCAATATATAATGAAGATGAAAGTTTTCAACCATACCATGGATATAAATTAAAAAACAATATACAAAGTCATCACAAGATTGAAGAAAAATCAATAGAAGAAGAAGTAATAGAATTTCAAATAATTTTATCCAAATTTGGATTAAACCGAAAGTTGGAACAATTCAAATAAATAGTTGGATGTTGGACAACAAAATATTATAGAGGACTTTCACCTCTACATTTCACTTTTTCAAACTCTACCTAAAGTTTAATTCAAACAACCAATGTAATTATTAAATATTATTGTACCCTTTATTTTTCACTTTAATAAAACCTTATATAATCTACTCATTACTTGTAAGTAAACATAATTGATTTATTACATAATACAACACATAGTATACAAAACTAGAATTGAGAGAATAAATGTGGTCGCATCCACAAAAGGATATAAAAGTCACGTCAAATCCTAACCTGGGAATTGGACATTCCAGCAGGTGACTAACATCTTTTTATGGTCGTTCATTTACATTGTCAAACCAGGGAACGTATACTTGAAATGGAGCGGCACTGTATGTGCACTAAGAACTAATTTCAGTCACGATTTACCAGAAATAAATGCGTGAAAGGAATTCTACTTATGCTATAGGAATGTAATGTAAAGCTTTCTTAACTTAAGCGTATCTTAATCAAAGCAGAAATAATAACGACTGTGACTAAGAAACAAACTATGAACTGGCCTTATGCTGCAGGAACAAACACAGGGATGGATTCCCAATGCTGCAGGAACAATATAAGACTGAGTTTGCGTTGAAACTTTCAAGAATAAAATCTAACTTATGATCAATAGGAAATAAACAACTAACTAACCAACTACAGATACTTACTAAGTGGGCCCCCTTAGCAAGCATCAACTAGTTATGCAAGAATTGAACTCAGAACTTCATCAGCTTTTATTCATAAACTCAGAATGATATACATTGTTCTGCTCATATGAAAACTAACACAAAACACTATCTCTCATTATAATACTAACTTTTACATACTCTCTTTGCTCACTCGCACAGGAGGAACACTTAATTAAACCAGAAAAGCAATTAACTAACTCTAACAGAGAAAGACATGGACATAAAATGTATCCTGAAACTGAGGAACATACTTCCATATGATTTAGATTTCTTCCCAACGACCCAGTCAGAGAGTCTTCACTGGAACAACTTCCTCGACGCCGCTGCAAATGGACTTTACTGCAAGACTAGATCTGCTACGCTTGACTTGTTCATGCTCCCTTCAACAACCTGCTATGCACAAGGGACAGAGGCGAAAGAAAGCATGCGTGGCAAACAACACGATACATTCATTAATCACATATTAAATCTATTTCATCATTCAAAAACCACATGCATTATATCAGTCATTCAAGAGGTCAAACAGGGCAATTAATAAGACACATAGAGATGTTAAACTGTAGGAATATAGGAATGTATTGCTACAAGATACTACCCGATTTCAGATAAAAAACCTTTAATCAAAGAGTTAAAACATCTATTAGCAATAAGAGTAAGGGTATTAAAAATACATCATAATACTCAAATTATGAGCATATTTGAAGCTCATCAAAATGCATAATGAATCTATTTTAAATTATAATTCAATCTTAAATTTTGATTTAATAGTAACAAATAAAACAAATAACAACCAATTAAATAAATAGATTTACTTTTCAAAAGTTCCATCTAATATACATGTAAGTTTATATTATGTTCAAGGCAACAAACATACACCTAAGAAAATTGGCATACTATGTATTAATTTATATTCCACACAATATTAAACAAAATAATAATTCTTTGTTTAAAATTTAGTTACAAATAATAACACAAATCTTAAACAAAGAGAATGTAGATATGAAGATTGATAGATGATTTTTACAATTCTTACAAATTGAAATTTGTTAAATGACAACTATACTATCTATTAAATGGTAAAACACATAATCAATAAAACTATCACTTTATTTTCACCATATGAGTACATATGTTTTCAAGATAAACTTTCAAAAAATACAATTGTCAGTAGATAAATCTACCCTAATGTTCAAACCAAGGTACAAACCTCTCATTACAATTGAAAAAAACACACAAAAATAAATAACAATCGACCTAATCATTGCACCTACTTCCGGTGCAACTGCTAGTATAAGAAATTGAGCAACTCCAACCGACAAATAAGCTATCAAAGGTGACATTTCTCACTCCTAATGGTTCGACTCAACCATCAAAACAAAAGGTGGCAGCACAAATCGATGCACAACAAAAACATACTTAGCCATAGTGAATAAGTCACCTCATTCCATAAGACAACAAGAAAGATAATTAGAAAAATAAGATAATTGTCTCCTACAGATCGACTTATTTGACCAACTTCATATTTGACCAATTCATATATTCTCATTGCTTCATAAGCTGGAATCTATATTGCAGGAAAAGACTTCTATTTGGATTATATAGTTCATAGTTTGGTGCCACCAAAACGCCATGCCTCCTATTCCTTTGGTTCGCCGTTTTTGTTTAAAGACTAAGTCAAGGTTCATTTGATATGTTTCAGTTTAGCTCGTTCCCAAGTTTGACTTGGTCTTGCTTGCATATATTTACACATTACATTTGCTTCTATCCATGCGCTTATAGCGCTGCTATTCATTAATACACAACACGTTGAAATGTTTACTCATTGCCTTATTTAATGCACAACCGTTTATTATTATGATTCATTCATTAAACATATGCCATACGCTTATTGTATTTACCATCGCGTTAATGCAAAGTCTATACACGCACTCTTATATTAATAATAATCAACGCCATACCTTCATTATATCAGACATATATATGATATAATATATATACACTAACAAATCATTAAAAGAATCATTCGATATTCAAATGCCTATAATCATGGTATCATTTTCCATAAACAATATCATATGTTTATATCTATATACACATATATGCATATATACATATATCGATGTACTCATATGAACATTTCATCATATGGACACATACGTGTATATAAATAAATGGATATATATGTATATATATGTATATATATGCATATATCACATATATACATTTGCTATATAATCAATCACATATATTGACAATCATGTCGATAGTCATATTTACATGAAGTGTATATATATTATATATACATGTTATTTTGTCCTTTCGATATCCCCATGCGTATGGGCCTATCGCTGACATGTACATGTATACATATATATACATTTTACGTGTATGTATATTGTTGATTAAATAAGAACACATAAAATAGAACTTACATACATAAAGAGACTCAAACACTCAATCCAAACTTAAACATTTTCCCCCAAGTCATAACCTTTTCTAATTCAAAACACAATCAAGACTAAAGGATAACTTATCATTTACCCAAACTATCGACCTAACTTGACCAACTAATAGTGAGTGTGTGAAAGCTCAGTTCAGGTCATATTAAGGGTTACAAGACCAAGCACCTCTCTTGAGTGATACTTCCCCTCTCTTCTGGAGGATTGAACATGTTCTTGTATTCAGCTTAGTACAACACAAAGATAGTTAGCCATTCACATATATATATGGATCATCAAAGCATTAACGTATTCACATTGTAATACATATTCTTTCATTGTACTTCATCAATATAAACATAAATTACTCCTTCAAAGCAATAACATATTAATACCTATTCTAGTATTTCATTCATTTATCAAACATATAAAATCTTGATTTACATTCATCATTCTATTTACCCGTGAAGATAAAAGTAACTTAGTAGCAAAGAGACGGGGTGTAACAATATAAAAGTAGGGGAGCTAACATCTACCTTTCCTACTCAATTGCACTTACACTAGCAAGGTGACATTGTAGATTCTTTCCAATCCACCTAGACCACACAAGAGAATGATCTTTCAAACCAAATTTACTAATACACTTAAAACATATTGAATTGGAAACACTATAAGACTCATAATTGAGCATTTCATGGTGAAGGCACAGGAAATGCAAGTCCTAAAGATCAAATATTCACCTTATGAACTTTCCCAAATAGTCAAGTTTCCACTTCACTATTATTATTCACCCCCTTTATCAATATTTTTTTCCATTAGTGAACATAAATTCACCCTAGGCGAACCATCTTTTTCCCCTCAAAAGTGGAATTATCCCTAATAAATAGGAATTTACCTTTGTGAAATGCACTATCAAAACAAGTGAACTAGAGTGAGAAAAATCACTAAATTTTTCCCAACTTTATAGAATAAAAAAGTTGAAATGATCATGCATAGTTTTTTCATGTCTTGAATTCAATAGAACTAAGTTTTAGGATATAAATAATCTCCTCCATGTTCAATTGTTTCTAAAATACAAGCATTTCAACATTACAAGGAAAGAGAGTTGTATAACTAGTACAATTTCTCTTATAGCTTTTAATTTTAAATTGGAGTGAAACACATTATGCCATTGAATTATATATGCTCCAAACTATATATTCAAGACATAACATATTGAAAATCAACATACTTTATTTTTTATGTAAGTTCACTTTTTTTTTTCATTATAAAAAATATACTCATTTTCAAGTTGATTTTCTTCCAAAATAATAATAATAATAATAATAAAATACAATGAATAATATTACAAATGAATGTATAAATCCATAGCCCCAATTTATGGGGCTAGGCTGGTTGTTCTTTTCTCTAACCGTAGAAAATATTTGCAATGGAATCCTCCTGATTACAGTTGGGTCAAGATAAATTTTGATTGGGTCAAGATAAATTTTGATGGGGCCTCATGTGGGAATTCAAGCGAATTTGGAGTTGGGTGTGTTACAAGAAATCAAGAAGGGAAGATTCTCTTGACAATGGCAAAGGAATTAGTGTCAGGAACAAACAACGAAGCTGAGTTTTAAGTAGCATTATTTGGATAGGCTATGAAAAGAAAATTAAATTTAAAATGGCTCTATTTGGAGGGAGATTCACAAATCACGATAAATTCCATTTGCCAAAACCATGCACCAAATTGGAAATTGAAAAAATGGATTAAGCTAATTTGGGAACTGATAAGGCAATTTGAAGATTATTGAATTCCCCACATGTATAGAGAAGGGAATGACTTGGCAGATAAAATGGTGAAGGAGGTGGTTGAACTGGCAGTGAATGAGATAATGCATGATGAGATGGTGGCTTAAACATGAGTTGCATTTTGCAACACATTTGTTTTCAATAATGCTCAAGAATTCAAGGTGATTGTTATGGCGTATGCAATGAATGTGTGAAGATGATAGAGGGTGGGGTAGAGGTGCACTCACTTCCATAATTGTTGAGGTCGTGTCTTATAGTTGTGACTACATATAACATGTGAATGTCGTCTGTCCACATTACATTATGTTTCTTTGGGCTGGTAAGAAATGGGCACTCCTCTCTAACTCACCAGTCCACCCAGAAAGATGGATTTTGTGGGAGAGATTAAGGATAAGAGGCTTAAGAGCATTTTTAAAACTCACCATGGATTGATATTACATGCAATCAAGGGTGCGCTGGGCGAATCATTCAAGATGGCAGATCATCAACACAAAGTTAACATGGAAATTTCATCCATGTTCTTGGCATCATTGCTCGACCTTCATGAATCAACAAAGGTGGCAGAGGCACTCTATAACAAGCTTGTGAGGAAGCAATATTTGGGTGGTACCGTAAGATTTCTCCTCTTGTGGACTACTTCAAGATTTAAATTCAAGGGCAGGAGGTGGAAATTTTTTTGTTAATATTTACTACCATGCATTCATCTCTTCCTAGGCACCGTCTAGCCATCGAGAAGAGTGTTTTATTTTTGAAGTTTATTCTTGGCATGTAACCTACGAAAGAATTGGAATGGTTGTAGGTCTACATCAAGGAGGAGGTTTTGGACTAATGCGGGTGATACCAAATTTGATGCTACATGAAATATATCAAAATTTAAGTAGAATACAGGGTCTGTGCGCTCCTAATTTGTATATATTTGGAGTTCTTTTGGTATAGGTAAAAGGGTCTAGTTTATAGGGTATGTTCATTCTGGAGCTAGTTGGTATAGATAAGTAGTCTTGTTATGAACTAGTTTTTCTAATTTTGATGGCAAGCAATCTTCGGAATTCTAAGTCTTTATACAAATACAATGTAATATTTTTGTTGTTTTTGATAAAAGGGGGATAAACGGGTTTTACAGGGACTCGAAACCGCAGAGTAACATTTATTGATTGAGTAACATTTATTATATTTTTATTGTTAATATTATGTGGTCTCTTATGGCTGTTATTTATTGATAAAAAATATATAAGTTCACCTAACACATAGATTGATTATTTTTTATTTCATTACTAACTCAAAATTTACTACTACTCTCGAATAACACATTTTATCATATTCATATAAATATAATAACTCAAGAGGATAAACATGAAAATCTTTATAATTCGAAAGAGATCTTTAAGAGGCACTAGAATCTTCCAGCCAATGGAGGATGTACCCATTTCCCTACCATATTACCATCATATATATATCTATGCCACTCTAGAAAATATTTTAGCTACAAAGAAAGACCATGTAGTTACCACTAGCATAGGTCATTATCAAGCATATAAATGCTCTATTAGAAAACTCAAGAATCCACACAAAATTTTATCCCAAGAATCAACAACGGTTTAGAATTAGTTTCAAACTCAACCCTCTCATGGTTTCACACAAGAAATCACAAACAATCTACTCTTAGCTCCACACAAGGGTTACACACAATGACACAAAGGAACCACACTAGGTTTCAACAAGTTCTATAGCAAACTAATTTATTCTCAATACTAAACCCCAAAAGGTTCACAATTTTTTCTCTAAAGAAAACCATAGATTCAATCACATACCCATAACCACATGAACAAGGGTTGAACATTAGTGTTCAATACACAAGCCTAAATAAGGTCAAATAATATTTATAGGATATAAAAAGTATAACTCAATGCAAATAAAATATATTACCACTCATGGTATCAAGATCTCATTTCAATCATATTATCATAAGGGAAAGGAAGTAAGAATATATAATTTAAATCGATAGGAATACCTTCCCTTGCTTCCAAATATTAATCAAGTGAAGGAAAGATAACCTCCAGTTGTTCTAATCGTTCAAGAAAAGTTCATAAAGCAAAAAGTGAGCTCCATCAACCTCTAAACTAGAAACATGGGAGAAAGCTCCATTAAAATAAAAAAGAAATTTCCACAAGCTCTAAAAATTGATTCACATAGGTGGAAAGCATGCCCTCTCATATAAAGAGTACCTACAACTCACAAAAAAACCCACAAAGAAATAATTTCATAAGGTTCTCCAAACACCCAAAATCAATAAGAGCTCCTCTTACTCTTTTTCTCTCCATTTTTCATTCCCAAAATAGAATAATGAATAACAGATGTTCCATTTTCATAAGGTAGAAACCATAACTCAACAAGAAGTTAGATTAATACAACCCCAACCCAAGAGGTCAAATATAAAAATCTAATTAAAAGAATAAAATTGATCTAAAAATAATCTTAAGTTGCTTCAAGAATATTTCAATTAACTAGAAACTTAATATCTAATTTAAGAACAAAAATAAGAAATATAATATTTAAAGAGAAGTACATTATCAAAATCACTCAAAATAAATTAAATAAAAAAGTAACTACTTCCCAATATTGTCTAAGACTTGTGTGGAAATCATCCAAAACTACATAGATGACAAAAAACTATGGAAACATGATCTAACATACTCACTAGAGTGACAAGGTCTCTTAATAGACCATAGGGACTAGGTAAATTGGTTAGTGCATGGAAATAAGTCTCAATGTAGAATTATCCTCCACATACCTTCTGTAGAGTCTTAACTAATGTATTGTAAACTTGGTAGAACCTATAGAAGTTGATAATCCAACCTCATAGATCCCAATGAACACCTGCAAGCAAATAACCTATCACCAAAAGAGATCAAGAGACACAAGAATGGTGCTCTGCAAACATGAAGCAAAAATTCATTACCTAAGAAGATTAATAATTACAAAGAGATCAATCCTTAAGAAAGGAGATCAAAGTCCTAAAGTGAGAACCTTAGGAGATGATTAAATTAGTATGTGACAAGTGTCAAGATCATAATGAACGAGACAACATGACTAATTTAATAATGCATAAATAAATATTCCTAAGTTTAGCTTAAGTGAAATAAAGTAAAGGTGACTTAATTAATTAATTAATCAATATGATTAAATTAATCAAGTAAACAATCTATTACTCTAACACCCCCCCTTAAGATGAACTTAGGGAGAAGCTAAGAAACTAAGGAAAAAATGCATGAAAGCAAAGATGGGTCCCAACAACTAGGCCAGATGAGGTACCCATGTACAAATGTAAAAGATCTCTCACAACAGGAGAAAAAAAGAAAATCTCATGGGAAAATATCCTCTCCAAAAGAGAGAAATACAAGTGAAGGACTAAGAAGCCTCCAAACAAGAGTGAAGGACGAAGAAGCCTCCAATCAAGAAGAAATTTTCCTAGAAGATAGGAACAAAGGATGAACATGGAAAAACACCACTGAAGCATGAAGAAGCTGCAAACACTGTTGTAGAATGACTGTTGAAATACTAAAAGAAGGAATGCAAGAGTGTCCATACATGGTAAGTGCTCCATCTCACTGAAATGTATGGGTAACTAGCCGAGCTGCATCCGCCTAGTACATAGGAATAAATACTGTATACATAGCTCGCTCCAACGTGAAACCAAGGAAGTATTAACACCAATAGTAGAAACCCCCCATAATGCTGACAAGGGAGAGGCGTGATAGGTACATTAAAACTGAATGCCAGAATGTAATGCATGAAGATGAACCAAGAGCATCTGAAGGTGCATACATGAAAGTACAAGTAGATAGAAAGGATGTGAAAACAAAAGTCACATACGTATGAGAAAGGTATGAAGGAAAACAAAGGAAAACATCAACCCTCATGACACTTTATATCATAGTGTGAGTATAACAAGGCACAAATTGATGTGCAAGAATCACAATACTACACATACAATGCTGAGACACTTTATTTTAGTGCGTTTATAGATGATAAATACATGCAATGTGAGCCCATAAAGTCCAAAAAGGAAAACAAATAAGAAGAAGGATTTTTGGAAAAAACCAAAAAAAAATATAGAAACCACCTGCACCACTGTGAAGATCTCATAAATAACTTTCCGACGATATCTCGTTTGTCCATTTTTGACATTGTATGCAAAAATTATGCCGAAAATACAAAAGACAACACTAGAAAAGAAGATCTGACTTTGACTGGAAATAACAGGGACTTGAGAAAAAATCTTCAAAACATACCTGCACCACTGGAAAGTACTCTAAATCCTCTTTCTGACGATATCTTGTTTGCCTGATTTTGACATCGTGGGAAAAAATTATGGCCTCCGGAAGAAAACACCTCCCAAAGTGCAAAAAAGTCAGTTACTACATAAAATTTGATGGCCAAACGACCGTCACAACAAAATTGTGAGCCTAAATTTGATAGCCAAATGGTTGTCGGTGCATTTTTACAATTTTCCTTATGTTAAAAAAAAAAATGTTTTAAGAAAAATACAATAAAAAATCATTTACAATGCATAATAATTTTTTTCTGTAAAAAAAAATTAATAAAAAACTTTATGGCTGGTGGGGGGCACGTGGGCCACCCCCACCATTCCCCATGAGGGTGCGGTACACCTGTGCAGGTACGGATTTGAGCAGAGGTACCTCCCCTTGTCTTTTTTTATTTGTTTTTTAAAAATAAATTTTTTATAAAACTTTTTCTTCAATTTTTTTTTTTTTTTGAGAATATATATATATATATATATATATATATATATATATATATATATATTACGAGTTTTTTTACCTTGGGAAGTGTGCTGAAGGTCGTATGGGTCTTGACAGTAATTTTTTTTGCCTCAGAGGTCAACTGCTCGGATTTCGACGATTTCACAGTCGATCTTAGGATTTTAAGCCGTTGTGGACATAATGGTGAGGTCCGTTTGGGCTCAAAACACCCTGTAAAATTAGGCACCTCCTAGATTTGGCAAAAAAACCCTTTCTTCAAACCCTCATAGATTTGAGAAACGAAAGCCAAATTTGACAAAACAAAGGTCAATCTTGACTATTCCGACAACTCTGAATTTAATGGAGACGTCTAATTTGACCCTGGATGCACTGAAAAACTATTTCAAGGAAATATCTCACAAAAAAGGAACAAGAAGCTTGCAGATCTAGAGCTCTAATACCATGTAGAAGTTGATAATCCAACTTCATAGATCCCAATGAACACCTGCAAGCAAATAACCTGTCACCAAAGGAGATCAAGAGACACAAGAGTGGTGCTCTACAACCATGAAGCAAAAATGCATTACCCAAGAAGATTAATAATTACAAAGAGATCAATCCTTAAGAAAGGAGATCAAAGCCCTAAAGTGAGAACCCTAGGAGAGGATTAAATTAGCATGTGACAAGTGTCAAGATCATAATGAATGAGACAAAATGACTAATTTAATAATGCATAAATAAAGATTCCTAAGTTTAGCTTAAGTGAAATAAAGTAAAGGTGACTTAATTAATTAATCAACATGATTAAATTAATCAAGTAAACAACATATTACTCTAACATAACCTACACAATTCAGAGGTTTATTTGACTGAACAATTCACTCAACATTCCAAAGACTACATTAAAATGTCAACCCAAGGTTTGTAAACTTGTGATGGTGCAGCATTGTATATTCCTTCAAAGACTCACAACTACCTAACTTATCCTATCCAAGTGATTCTACTTGCTCAGAATTCACAGAATTACAAAACAGTAAAAGACATAACCAAAACTAGTGGCTACAGGTACCTACAACTTAGACTGTAATTGAATCGTTGCTAATAAAACATCACTGTGTCAACTCAAAACTAATAAAAACTAATGACTCAACTAAATTAACCTCCAGGGTCTACAGGTTAACCATTCTATGCATGTTCATGAACATTCATTAACAATAAGCAAAGTATGAGATTCTAGTTTAACTTGCATAAAGTTCAAATGATAAATAGGAAACAACTACTAAATAGAATTAAACAACTAGAAAATGAAGTGAAGAACAGTATTTTGAGTGGCCTGCTCAAGTGGTTGTTCTCACTTAACTGAAACCAAATCTAACTAACTGATTCTATGCATCCAGTAAAATTGACTTCATTCATTGCATATCATGAAAGATTTACACAAGATCTTCTCACAGATTGTATTCAATCATTTTGTATATCCATCATGTCTTGAAACTAAAAATAAATGATAATGAAAAACTAAAACCAACTAACTTATCTATGGATTCAACCATCAGCTATATACAAACTTGAGTGAATCTTATTCAAAATAAAAACTAACTATAATCATTAACTTCACTCCCAAATATCAAGACATATAGTTAAGATTGATTTGTTCAAACTATAACTAAAAGAAAGAAGAATCCTAAAAGGACTAAAACTCTGTAAAACAAAATTTGCATGTAAACATACAAACATTTGTCAAAATCCTATCAGTAAAGGAGTCCTTCTTTTCCAGTGCTTATTAATTTTTCATAGAGATGCATGTTCAACCTCCATCAGTTGTCTTTAATCAACAATCATCACATTCAACTTAATCTAGAACTCCCCTATTTTGTTGTCCTAGTCATCCTTTTGTTGTGGCCTCATCTTGCAACTGCTACATGCTATAGTTTCTCTTTGGCTACAAAACGGTTAATTCACAAAGCACATACACAAGACTAACTACCATAATTAAAACATAGAATTCTATCCACATTTCATGCATATATTTATAAAAACCATGCAATACTATTATGTCATAACTATATTTCTATCATTATAGTTTAGGTCCGAGTCTGCATAATAAATATGAAAAGGTAGTATGATATAGGAGTCTTGTCTAGGAAATATATCTAAAAGTGTCTAAAAGTATGTATGAAAACAACAAAAGGGTAAGTGCACAAAGTTGAGTCCACGAAACGTGGAAGTTTTTGCCTTAGCCAAAAAATTGAAATCGACTTTGATAAAACGGGATCCCGATTTTTAAAAATCGGGATCCTATTTAGCTTCGGGATCTCGAGCCTGAACACGAAACGGGATCCCGTTTCCTATAGGATCTCGAACCAATGGAGAAGGAACGTGATCCCGATTACTACGAAACGGGATCTCGATTTGTAGAAGTCGGGATCCCGTTTTATATTGCTATTTATTTTTTAAAAAACAAACAGAGTTCATTTTACAGCGAATGGGATCCCGAGTACAGGCGACAACGACCCCCACAAACAGCTATAGGTACCCGCCCACACCCCATTTTTTTGCATTTTTCTATTTTTTATTGAAATTGTGAAGAAAATAAGTGAATTTGGCATGTTTTTTTATATTTATTTCACGTTTTGAGCATTTTTTCCCTGTTATAGTAGAAATGAGTAATTGTAAAAATAGACGAAAAAATGCAATGAAACCTAAAGATTTTTTAATAGAAATGAAAAAATGAACCTTGAATTGTGTTTTACAAACAAAATTTAACTTTTGAAACCTAAATTGTTTGATTAAACCCAAAAAAATTGAATTTGAAAACCCTAATTGAAACAAAACAAAAAAATTGCATTTCAAAACCCTAGAAATCGAAATGAAATAAAAACATTGCATTTACAAATCCAAATCAAGCTTTTTGAAACCCTGAATCAAAATCAAACGAAAAAAAAGAATTTGAAAACTAGTCGAACGAAACCTAAAAATTGCATTAAAACCCCAATTGTATGAGAAATTGAAAACCCAAATTGAATTGGAGCAATTTTTTTTGTGCTAAAACTTCTAAATTGAAATCCAACAAATCATTTTGATTTTGAAAACTAGTACTCTCTCACAAAAGCCCTATATCTTGTGTGATTAGTAAAGCCCTAATATGTTTTCTGTGATCCTAAATAGATGGTAAGATGTATTATGGATGACAAATAGTGTGATTATTTGATAATATTCTTGCTTATGCTACCATGAATGTAAGACCTCGTTTCGTATCCCCCATTTTATTTCAATCAAACAATTAGTTAGATGATGATTATGATGAAATGAATGATGAAACTCTTTTTAGGATTCATGGGCATTAACCTTGATTTAATTATGATAGAAGCACATATGAATTGTTGGATATAACTTGAAAGAGATGGGTTATTTGGCATATTAAATTTTGGTAAATGGTTCATCGTTAATGTTATAGGAGTTTAAAATGAATTACTAAGGTGGTAAACAAAATGATGGAGTGACTATTTCATTGACTATATTCTTGTAAGGGAGTAATTGTGTATTTCCTTGGATTATAATGAAAATTGAATCTAGGTTCATTTGATGTAATAATGAGTAAATAGTTCATGAGTGAAAATTATGAATTGATTAGCTAATAATATGAAGAGATATATATGACTAATCCATGCCATCCCTGGTAATGTGTGAATCCTAATATGCAAATAGGAGCATTAGAACAAATAAATACATCTTTGGAAGTTATGTAGCCTCTCATTTGACTCTAGAAGGTTTGAGGTTTATTATTGGATTGGGGTGATTACAGGTTGAGAACTAACAGGACATGTGGATGAGTTTATTGGGGGTTGGAACCCTCCTTGGTATAGATCAAATTGCAGGGATTTTGCCTAAAGGGATTATTGAATCAATTCTTTTGGCTCTTGAATAAGAATAGAGACCTCAGAGACACATATACCTATATATTTCAGTCCACATAGTATGTAGTCCTCTGTCCTTGGAGTGTGAAAGACCCTCAAAGCTCCACATTCATGAATGTAGGAAACTAAAAAAATTAAAGTTTGGAAGAGTAGGACTATTACTCAACTCCCACTCCCCCAACAAAAAAAGTTTTGAATTACACAAGAGACTCACATGTGTGAGCATTTGTTGAAAGAGTGTAGGTTTGGAGGATCCCTATATATCTCAAGAAGATGGAAGATTTGGGCATTGCCCACTTCTCCTTTTGGAGAACTCAAGTTGAGATAGAAGAAAGGATGGGAAGAGGAGAGTAGTCCTCCCTCAAAGGAGAGAATGACCAGGATGGCAGGAATTTGAGAGGAAAAAAGGATAAGAGAGTTTAATCTCCCCACCTATTAAAGAAAGAGATAAGTTTCCTTACTTCCATTTTCGCTTGTTTATTTGTTGCAAGAAGGTGGCATGTTGTATAGATCATGGTTGAAACTAGAAAATAGAAAACCTAGATGCATGAAATTTGGTGTTGTGCTATTCTTATTCCTTGTAAAAAAAATTGGAAATAGCTCCATTTATCATCTTGGAGCTAGAAGACTTCTTGCTCAGGGGTATTGCTAGAGCCCATGAGGCTCCATGACGCCATTACGGTAGGGTGGAGAGCAAGCCTCACTCTTTTGTGTGTTATTATTTACATTCATAATTATTTATGTAATATTGAAGGCTAGGGTATTGTTGTAATATGAAGAATGAAATAGAGCAAGCCCTTGTTTACTATTATGTTATATTGTAAGTCTAAAGAAGTGAGTTTCATTTATGCCAAATGAATAAATGAAAAGGAAAAAAAAAAACCCTTATCCTTTGTATGCATTCTTCACAAATTTCTTTTGGGAGAACAAAGGAAAAATGTTGGTTAATCTATGTAAAATTGTCCAACTCCAAATTCCATTTAAAATAATGTAAGGAAGGAATACATAGAACTCCTTTTATTTGGAATCAAAAGATAGATCTGCATGAATTTATTGTTTGCCAACATTCATAGGTAGGTTGGTTTACAATAGTGTTGGAAATGTAGATGCAAACAATATTTTGTTGTACTATTTCATTATAAAATAGATTTAACTATTTCATTTCAGATATCCCAAAGAGGAGAGAATGAATAACATATTTATGTTTTGAAAGGTTTTAGGAAACCCCTTTTACTAAGATTCATAGTTTCTATTTGAGCAACAACTATGATTTCCCTTTTTTTTTAAAAGAAAACTTATACAGTTTAAAAGAAAAATTGTACTCTTTTTGTGCTAAAATGATATACGAGATTTGTGGAAAACTCAACATTTGGACTGAAATTATGAAAATGCTATTTCATTTAGTTTTTTTTGTTTTACATAGTCTTATCATATCTAAATTGAGAATGGAATATAATTTTATTAGAAGGACAACAATTTTTCTGTTTCAAATAAATATATGCTACCGGATTTAAAATGACTTTTGTTTTGCTGTTGGGTAGTATTCTATATCAGGAGAGGGAGGAATCATATCCCTCTGTTAAAATATGAGTCATTATTCTATCCTTTTGACCCAACCTTGCTTGTAACATTTGGAAACATGAAAATAAATGTGCAAATGTAATCACGCTAAAGGAATGTAGGTTCCTCTATTCATAGTTTAGTGGTACAACCTTGTAAGTAATATATTTGATTACATTTAAGATAGATTTGCACATATTGGCAAACTGTATAGTTTTATTGTATGGTCATATAAGAGTAAAAACTGGGGGGAAGAAACTTAAATATTAGGTATTATTACACCCATTTTTGGTATTTGTCAAACCATGTAAAAATTACCTAGCCTGCAACTGGAAAAAGGAATGTCTGTTAAAAATATAGAAATATAAGGAATGTCTGTTAAGCCATAAAATACAAAAATATAAGAATGTCTGTTAAGCCATAAAATACATAAATATAAGGAATGTATGTTAAGCCATAAAATATAGAAATATAAGAAGAGTACAAAGATTTCAGAGTAAATTTATTAAATTGCTCAAATTTATTAAACTGGTAAAGTTAAAATTTTAACAATATATACAAAATTAAATTAAATAATAAACTAATAAACATAAAAATATATACTCATTTATTAATTTTGGGGGTAGCCTCCATAGAGCCATGACACAGTCAAGACTTCCTTGGAGAGACCCGCGGCTCCTATGGAGCCTTGAGACAATGGCCTCCATGAGAATTTATGCGTCCTCTTACCCACCACTCCACACTGTTGTGAGTCAAAAATTTGAACCCACTCATTAGATCGAAACATCATAGCTTCCTGGTATAAAAATCACTTTTTCATTACCCTTCGAATATGGTGTCGTTCACCCCTGCTCATCCATGGTAAATGGTATTAAACCGTTGCAAATATTAGTATACCATATTAGGCACCCAAAAGCTTGTTGCCTCAGCATGACCCGGTCACATATACTCCTTTGAAAGGAATCATCTTTCTCTGTTTCAAATGCAGAGTAATAGGTGAATAAGGATAATAATAAAGTGATCAAATAAAGAAGAATAAAATATGGATGTAAAATCCATGGAGCTTTGTAATATAGACTGGAAAATAAAGAGAATGAAAGCAAAACATATTTTATCAAACTTAGATTTTACTCAAAAAAAAATATATGCAAATCTAGACCTACAATTTCAAAGCCAATGAAATGGCATGGCATGAGAGTTAAATCTGGATCCAAGCCCTTTATCTTCCCCATCTATGGCTCTTCATCTCTGCTCCTACAAACCATAGCCTTCGATTTTCCTCCTGCACAAGAAGTCAAAAAGGCAAATAAAAAAATTAGGGTTGCAAGTTATTTGGAGGTGCTTGGTCTAAATTTAAAGTGGACGTGATTCAAAATTTCTATCCAGTTTATAATTTAATTATTAATAAATTTGTCCTCTCAAAACTCATACTTAAGACAATATTAAATGAAATTAAGTTTTGGAGTAATGGTGTGAGAGTTTCTTTATTAAAAGAAATAGTATTTGAAATAAATTAAAAAGAGAAGTTTAGTTGGCATGCCTCCACCTCCTTTATAAAAGAGAGATAATAAAGCATGTATATAAAACAAAAATAAAATAAAATAAGAAAGTGCAGACCAAAAAAGAAGGAAACTAATAAGCTTTTAAAGTATATATAAAGTTCAACTTAGAAACTTTTTAAGTTTTCTAAAACTGATAAAGCTTTTAAATTATATATATAGAATTCAAACTAGAAACTTATTAAGTTTCTAAAATGAATATTCCAGCATGTCATTGATTAAAAATAGATAAAGGGAGATTAGATTTTTCTTATAATATAATCAAGGTTTTAGAAAATAAATAAATTGGGGATATATATATTTATATTTATATTTAAAGTATATTATTATTTAAGAGTTTTATATTATATTATTTAATTATTTTTATTCTACTATTTAAGGAATCTTTTATTATTATTAAAATTGCATTAATTGTTTTATAGGATCATTATTTGTGTGAAGTAATTATAATCACGTTCTTTGTTTAGATAAGTTCAATATTTCTAGGAAGTAATCAAGTTGGCATTCAAATAATAAAGATATATTAATGACAATTATATTTTATAGAAAATATAGTGAGATTTAAACGGATAATAACCTATGTTCAATTGAGATTTAAATATAAATAATTTTATAGAAATTATAACATTTTGAGAAATGGACAAGTGTTTTTTTTTAATATATAAATTAAACTATTTATCATATTAAAGATGTAACATTGGGAGTAATATCAATACTAATTAATTATTTCTATGATCAACAATAAAATGAGGTTTAGTGTAATAGTGGTTAATATAGTATATCATTGGCAACTTTAGAATTATTAAAAATTAACGAGAAGGGGATATTTTATTTCATATATAACTTTGTGCTTCTTTTTATAAAGGGCCCTAAATATTAAATTATTTTTAAACCTTAGTCCTTCTATGCTCACCCTATTCAATCTAAAACTCATACACTTACACAACCCTATGAGAGTATAATTAATTAGTTGCATAGATAACTTCTGTTCTGATTTAGAAGTGTCTTCACATGGAGGTGTACAACTCATATATGTTACACTACAAACACTTAGAGTGTTGTTTAACTTAAAAATAAAAATAGGTGGGTTTTTCTAGCATAAAATATGGGCATGACATTTCAGAATGTGAGCCCTAGGTTGCAACTCTAGGAACTATGACAATGAATTGGGATTTAAGTATTGGGTGTATGAATAAATGTGCAAACCACTTTATGTTATTTAAAATAAAATATTGGTAAGGAAAATTCCGAAGGACTTACATGGTGTAGTAAACAAAAACTTAGTGGTTGTTATCCAATGCAATTAGGTTGTAAAATACTAAAGGATCAAGAATTGGCCATGTTGGATGGGTCAAGCAATTATTTAATTAATGACATTCAACTTTCAGAAGAACCACAACCTAAAAATGCTCCTTTGTTTCAAGTAAATAAGGTGGAATACTTGAGTCACACACTAGTCTAGGTAATAAGGGTTATGACATTAATCTAGTATTTTAACATTAAATTTTCTTAAACCTTAAAAAGAGGATATAATAGAGTTTATGAAGCATAATCCTTTTATAAAATGTGGGAATAGTTAATAGGTCACCACGATGTGTATTACTAAAGAAATATTATTTTGTTGATCTATTAAGATCATAATTTTTAAATACAATAATAATGTAACTTCTTAAAGTTATGGGTGTTTAGGAAACAACACATTTTCTTATAGAAACCTTAGTACAAATGAACAATGGAATGCCATAACTATATACTTGGAAACTTGTAACTAGTCAAAAAAAGAAGAAGAGAGAATTATATGGACCACCAAAAGGGATTGGTGTATTAAAGGTTGTAATTGAATAAGTTTAAATATCTAAACCCTTAAATTGATTAAATCAAAAGACAACAAGAAAAATAAAATAATAGAAAACCTCTTAACTTTGTATTTGTACAATTTGAACACCCCATACATTGTGGTTTTATTTAAAATAAATAAAAATAAAAATTAAGGTGTAGACTGTTGGACCTAAGTCTAAGGACTTGTTCACAATTTAGGATTAGGTCCAAGATACTCATGAATTACTACTTTCTATTCCTTAGACCATGGTATTTCCAAGTCTTTCTTGTTACTAAAAAAAAACTTAATTTACATAGTGCATAAGGACATAATTTGTACTTTCATGAAACAACGAAGCAATCACCTAGTAGATGGTAGGATAAATTTCATGTATGATGATATGAACTTATAATAAAAACCTTGCATTGTATAATAAATCTAATTTATGAAAAGGTTAAAATCAATTCCTATTTGAGAATTGAATGGTGGAAATTCTAAAGTTATTTAAAACTTCTTTGTAAATAAATGGTGACCTAGTAAATCTCTAAGAGTTATAACAATGACCAAACCCTTATTTTTCCATTGTTTAAAGTTTAAATAGAATACAAAACAACTTGATTTCTTAGATTCAAGCCAAAGGTGAATGTTTAGAAGGATTCAATTAAGATATGATTGTGAGGATCAATAGATGTGGTGTTTAAATTATTCACTTATTATAATTATATATAAACCTTGGTGAAGAGACCTTATAAAGCATGAAATTAGTGTAAAACATTATCTAAGAAGTAATGCATACAATTAGGTGTTGGTGCATTTGTTGGGTTCCGATGTCACAAAAGTTGAATAATCAATTATTGAATTTATGAAGTTGAGTAATGAACTATGTGTGATTCACAGTGTATTAAGTGATTGGAAAGTTAAACTATATAGATAAGAGGTGCTAATTAGAATTGTAAAAATTTCAACTATTGTTGTACATTCTAAACCATTGATTATACTCACTCTTTGAGGGAAAATCATATACTCTTGAATGTAAAGGAGGAAAATTAAAAGTAGATAGAACTTTCAAGAATTTTACTCATTGCACATCTTTATGAGGTTAGATGGAGTTGAAATTTTAAAATTGATGATTGTAACACATTATAAAATGGTTCAACCTTAGATAGAAAAATGCAAGATTTGTAAAAATGATATCAATGAGCCAAGTGAATTTTTTTATAAATTTAGTGTGATTTTCTTTCTCATATTGCAATGTTTCAAAAAAAGGCCGACTATCTCCCTTATTAAGTAGGAAACTTTCTTTAGCACGTTGTGAAAATTATAGTGGAATCATCCATACTGATATGTTAATGAACATAACAAACATAGTTGAATGAAAGAAGAATAATGGTATGGATAAATATAGAAAACCGATCTTGATCATATATGTGATGTCAAACACTTAGTAAGATGGGAAGTGTGGTGTACCATGTATTGTTAAATTCTAGGAAAATGGAGTAATATACATAAGCTACATTGTGCATCAACTAGTGATTCCTTTTATGTACAAAATTAAAGAAGCAAAGTGAGTATGGTTTAAAGAAAATAAAGTGTACGTAAGTGAATTGATTTTGTTCTACAACATGGTGAATTTCATAAAGTGTATTATGTATGACATGTGAAGTGAAAACCAGTAAATGTGTTGTGCCCCAAGTATGAGATATAGGGTATCTGACTTGGGATAAGGGTGGTGGATATCTAGTATGATCCCCTATATGTACCCTTTGTGATGGCCTTTATGTAAGCTAGCTAGTTGTGAGTTCAAATAAATGTGTTAAGTGTACAAGTGTGTCTATTAAATGAAATGTGATGTATTCCTTTGTGTTAGTTTTATTTGTATGTTAAATGTGTACCCCTAGTGTTTGGTTTCCCCCTTATGGGAGTGTAATGCTAGCTAGTGTAAATAGGGGTTGAGAGGCACATGTTCTCCCATCGAGAAATTACACACTCAAGGTGTTGTCCCTAATCCTGATAAAGGATCTATGTCAAGTCATTGTAATCCTCCCATGGATGTTGACCGTGGCCTACTCCCCCACATATGAGAGCCACGCTTGTTGGTTCATAGTGAAAACCTATTCCTTGATGTTTATAACCCATGGGTAAAGGATGAAATTTTATGGACCACTAGTTACTCATATTTATGTGGTCGGGGGACCACCAGTGATTCATATTTATGTGGTCAGGATCACCAGTTACTTATATTTATGTGGTCAGGGACCACCAATGATGCAGATTTTGTGGTCAGGGACCACTAGTTATTCATATTTTTGTGGTCAGGGACCACCAGTTATTGCATGCTATTATACTTATGTGGTTAGAGAACCACCATTCCCCTCCTCCCCTTAGGTGGCTTATCAAGACACGTGGTGCTCGTAATGTGTGTATTTTATTGTTGAAATATGAACTATTGGTAATTCTTAATTGATGTTTTATTTTATTATGCACTAGTAGTGTAGAATTTTGCATTTATTTTATTAGGCTATTTAGCCATTTGAAGGTTGTTATAGTCCAAATTGCCTCAAGGACTTGTTTAGTTTTATTTTTGAATTAAGATTAGAATGTTGCAATGTAGCTACAATTGATCTTTATTTTGTTTCTCTTTGAAATTGATAGTTTCCTCTTGGAGATTTTTATTGAAACTTTGGTTTATGATCTTATGTTACTTGGTTTGAGGCTTTCTACTTGTTTACAAATTGTTGGCATGTCTGATGTAATGTGAAATCTATAAACTGCCATATCCCAAGGGGTTTCCTGGCAGGTCGTATAGGGGAGTAGATGCACTGGGGAATTATTTTGAAGGGGGTTGTAAATGGGACCGGTATGGGATGGTCATTAATCCATTCTTCCCCTCGTTCTATGATTGTTCTTATCAGTATGGAGGAGTCCTTAGAGAAGGGCCTCGAGACCATCTTTCCTAATGATTATGGCATCCAAGAATATCCATCCTTGTAAACCCCATTGTGTGATGCCTAAGCAAATGTGGATGTGGTTGTATGAGGAAAGTCTCACCCAATTTGGGAAGAAGAGAATCATTTTATGAGATAGATGCACCCAATTAGGGAATATAGCATTATTAAGTATTGCTGTGTGTACATGTGAAATTCCAAGTAAATGGATGTGGGCATACCTATGAACTATGTGAGAAAGATATGACAAATGATGGCAAGTTAATATTCTTTGAGTCATGATATGAGTGCTAATTATAAGGTAAAATGTTCTCTTAAGGACATATTTGGACAAAATGTGAAGCTAATAATTCTGAGAAATGAATTGACATTGGAACAAAAAAAATAAATCTAACATCATGAGTGATGTTTATGATGCAAAAGGGAACCCTAAAGGGTATCCAAGATTGTTAACGTGTTTGGATATATGCTAGTTTAATTTTTTATTGAAAGTGATAACTACATGGATGACTACCAACTTTTGTTATATGTGAGTATATTGGATAAATGTTCCATGGTGAGATTTTTTTTTATTTTTTATTTTTTAAGTATTCATATATTTTATTAATGGAAGGAATGTCTCCAATGTGTGCTTAAAGTTGAATGTTTTGATTATTTCATCAAGGAAGTAAAGTAATTAGTATGTTCATAGAATTGTGTGTGTTTCTATAGTAAGAATATGTTTCTAGACCTTAATGACTTCCAGGAAGTCTAAGCTAAGGGAGGGGTGTAATACCCCACCTCACATGTGACTAACACAACCTTAAATTGTTATATATTTTTCATAAATATATGGTTAAATATATTGCGGGTGATAAATAAGGTAATTGTCTGAGAGTAACCTAATAGTCCATTTTTACTTTATGTTATATTGTCATTATTTTACTTAATGAATATGTATGCACGTGTGAATTATTGAATAAGGTTTGAAATTATAAGATGAAATTGAAATAAGATAATTGTTGTGTCATATTACATTGGATGAGTAATTAGCTATGTCAATGATCTATCAATAAAGTTACGAGGATTCAATTTACAATTAATGTAGTTAATTATTGTAGTCTAATAGTGCTTAATTGTGTTGTGTAGAAAAATAAATGAGTCGATGTGGGATTAACATTAAAGGTCAAGTGAGTATTGTGTTTATGGTTTAGTTATTTTGAATTTATAAATAATATTTTAGAATCTATAAAATATTTTGAGGGATAAGGTATATAGTTAATGTGTAGTGATGATTTATGTGTGGGTTAAATGTAAACTATGTATGTAGGGATAATTAAATGTTATTACCATGTGATTAAATGTGTTACTGAAGAATTAAAGTCGGAGACCATTAGTTGAGTTAAAAGTCGAATTTATTCTTTCATGAGCTTTTAAGAGGTCTTAAAAAGACATATTTTATGTATTTCCACCTTTTCTAGTACACTAAGGCAAGTACCTATGGGTTGGGGGTCTATTTGTGACCATATCTTGGGCCATATCCAAGATATGATCCTCTTTTAATGCTCATTTAAGGGAGTGACGGGTTTGGAAGACCTTGGGGCAAGAGAAAGTTGTCTCGTCTTTCAAACTCATTTATGAGATGAGACAATGGAGATGGAGTGGACAAGTACTCCCTACCCCTTTTTAATGAGGATGAAGACTTTTGGGATGGAGTGGAGTACACTCCTTCCTTTTCCCATCTCCCCAAACTTGCTCACACATGTGTGAGCACTTGTGGGAGATTGTGTTTGAGGCTTGAATGAGAGAGTGACAAGTGTCACTCCCTCATTCAAGAAAATTCAAGTTGAATCCCCTTTATATTTTTTTGAGAAAGGAAAATAGGGTTGTTACCCACTTCTCCTTTGGAGAATTTTTGGTCAAGTGTTGAGTAGAGGAAAAAAAGGGAGCTCTTGGATATTGAAGATGGAAGATTTAAGTTTAGTATCATGTTGGAGGAAATGAGACTCATCCCTACAAGCCATGTAGAGAGATACGTCTTCATCTCCTTGCAAATATTGTTTTATTTCATTGTGTGATGTTACTTATGTATTTACTTATGGTTGAGTGAGAAAATAGAGTATGGAAGTTCATTTCTTTAAGTAAAATGCACTTGTTGATAGGGGTGATTTTGATGTATATTATTCTAAACCTCTTTGAAGGTATATAAAGACTCCATCATTTTGGGTCTATTTAAATGTGTTTGCTCAGGGGTATGGCTAGAGCCCATGAGGCTTCATGATGCCATTAAGGTAGGGTGGAGAGCAAGCCTCACTCTTTTGTGTGTTATTCTTTACATTCATAATTATTGATGTAATATTTAAGGCTAGGGTATTGTTGTAATATGAAGAATGAAATAGAGCAAGCCCTTGTTTACTATTATGTTATATTGTGAGTTTAAATAAGTGAGTTTCATTTATGTCAAATGAATAAATGAAAAGAGAAGAAAGAAAACCCTTATCCTTTGTATGCATTCTTCACAAATTTCTTTTGGGAGGACAAATGAAAAATGTTGGTTAATCTATGTAAAACTGTCCAACTCCAAATTCCATTTAAAATAATGTAAGGAAGGAATACATAGAACTCCTTTTATTTGGAATCAAAATATAGATCTGCATGAATTTATTGTTTGCCAACATTCATAGGTAGGCTGGTTTACAATAGTGTTGGAAATGTAGATGCAAACAAGATTTTGTTGTACTATTTCATTATCAAATAGATTTAACTATTTCATTTCAGATGTTAAATCATCCACAATATCCCAAAGAGGAGAGAATGAATAACATATTTATGTTTTGAAAGGTTTCAGGAAACCCCTTTTACTAAGATTCATAGTTTATGTTTGAGCAACAACTATGGTTCCTTCTTTTGTTTAAAGAAAACTTATACAGTTTAAAATAAGAATTGTACTCTTTATGTGCTAAAATGATATACGAGATTTGTGGAAAACCCAACATTTGGACTTAAATTATGAAAATGCTACTTCGTTTAATTTTTAATTTATTTTACATAGTCCTATCATATCTGAATCGAGAATGGAATATAATTTTGTTAGAAGGACAACAATTTTTCTGTTTTCAAATGAATATATGCTACCTGATTTAAAATGACTTTTTTTTGTTGTTGGGTAGTATTTTGTATCAGGAGAGGGAGAGATCATATCCCTCTGTTAAAATATGAGTCATTGCAATAATCTATGTGTGTGAAACATTCTATCCTTTTGGCCCAACCTTGCTTGTAACATTTGGAAACATAAAAATAAATGTGCAAATATAATCACGCTAAAGGAATGTAGGTTCCTCTATTCATAGTTTAGTGGTACATGCTTGTAAGCAATATATTTGATTACATTTAAGATAGATTTGCACATATTAGCAAACTGTGTATAGTTTCTTGTATGGTCATATAAGAGTAAAAGGGGGGGGGAGAAACTTAAATATTGGGTATTATTACACCCATTTTTGGTATTTGTGAAACCCTGTAAAAAAATTGGAAAAGGTTGTCATTTAAGCCATCAAAACATATATATTTATATAGTAAAAGATTGCAAAGTAAATTTTATAAATTGCTCAAATTTATTAAACTTTAATGTTTAAATTTTTAAATATATATATATATATATAAATTAAATAATAAATTAATAAACAACAAAATATATATTGTTGATGAATTTTGGGAGCAACTTCCATAAATCCATGACAGTCAAGACTTCCATGGAGACCCTATGGGCCTACTGTAAACAACATCCATGGGGATGGTTGTGTCCTCCCTTCACTCCACATTGTGGAAGTGAGCCAAAATTTTGAATGTACACATTAGATCTGAGTGCCTGACAAAGAAACATCATAGCTTCCTGGTATAAAAATCACTTTTTCATTACCCTTCGAATATGGTGTCGTTCACCCCTGCTCATCCATGGTAAATGGTATTAAACCGTTGCAAATATTAGTATACCATATTAGGCACCCAAAAGCTTGTTGCCTCAGCATGACCCGGTCACATATACTCCTTTGAAAGGAATCATCTTTCTCTGTTTCAAATGCAGAGTAATAGGTGAATAAGGATAATAATAAAGTGATCAAATAAAGAAGAATAAAATATGGATGTAAAATCCATGGAGCTTTGTAATATAGACTGGAAAATAAAGAGAATGAAAGCAAAACATATTTTATCAAACTTAGATTTTACTCAAAAAAAAATATATGCAAATCTAGACCTACAATTTCAAAGCCAATGAAATGGCATGGCATGAGAGTTAAATCTGGATCCAAGCCCTTTATCTTCCCCATCTATGGCTCTTCATCTCTGCTCCTACAAACCATAGCCTTCGATTTTCCTCCTGCACAAGAAGTCAAAAAGGCAAATAAAAAAATTAGGGTTGCAAGTTATTTGGAGGTGCTTGGTCTAAATTTAAAGTGGACGTGATTCAAAATTTCTATCCAGTTTATAATTTAATTATTAATAAATTTGTCCTCTCAAAACTCATACTTAAGACAATATTAAATGAAATTAAGTTTTGGAGTAATGGTGTGAGAGTTTCTTTATTAAAAGAAATAGTATTTGAAATAAATTAAAAAGAGAAGTTTAGTTGGCATGCCTCCACCTCCTTTATAAAAGAGAGATAATAAAGCATGTATATAAAACAAAAATAAAATAAAATAAGAAAGTGCAGACCAAAAAAGAAGGAAACTAATAAGCTTTTAAAGTATATATAAAGTTCAACTTAGAAACTTTTTAAGTTTTCTAAAACTGATAAAGCTTTTAAATTATATATATAGAATTCAAACTAGAAACTTATTAAGTTTCTAAAATGAATATTCCAGCATGTCATTGATTAAAAATAGATAAAGGGAGATTAGATTTTTCTTATAATATAATCAAGGTTTTAGAAAATAAATAAATTGGGGATATATATATTTATATTTATATTTAAAGTATATTATTATTTAAGAGTTTTATATTATATTATTTAATTATTTTTATTCTACTATTTAAGGAATCTTTTATTATTATTAAAATTGCATTAATTGTTTTATAGGATCATTATTTGTGTGAAGTAATTATAATCACGTTCTTTGTTTAGATAAGTTCAATATTTCTAGGAAGTAATCAAGTTGGCATTCAAATAATAAAGATATATTAATGACAATTATATTTTATAGAAAATATAGTGAGATTTAAACGGATAATAACCTATGTTCAATTGAGATTTAAATATAAATAATTTTATAGAAATTATAACATTTTGAGAAATGGACAAGTGTTTTTTTTTAATATATAAATTAAACTATTTATCATATTAAAGATGTAACATTGGGAGTAATATCAATACTAATTAATTATTTCTATGATCAACAATAAAATGAGGTTTAGTGTAATAGTGGTTAATATAGTATATCATTGGCAACTTTAGAATTATTAAAAATTAACGAGAAGGGGATATTTTATTTCATATATAACTTTGTGCTTCTTTTTATAAAGGGCCCTAAATATTAAATTATTTTTAAACCTTAGTCCTTCTATGCTCACCCTATTCAATCTAAAACTCATACACTTACACAACCCTATGAGAGTATAATTAATTAGTTGCATAGATAACTTCTGTTCTGATTTAGAAGTGTCTTCACATGGAGGTGTACAACTCATATATGTTACACTACAAACACTTAGAGTGTTGTTTAACTTAAAAATAAAAATAGGTGGGTTTTTCTAGCATAAAATATGGGCATGACAACATCCCATCATTAGCAATTGTTGTTTACCTATGGTACCTTCAATCAAGAGACACATATCTTTATACATTATCATCTCAAAGGCCAAACCTATACAATACATGACCGAGTATCTATGTTTGACTTCTGTACTCACATATCCAATTCATCAATAAATATCCTTTTTCCATTGATCATACTCAGCCTCAGATGGCCAATTGAAATCATTGATTTCATGCATTTTCTTTCTATAAGGAGAGTACTTTGTCATTACTGCATTGGCCTCCTTGTCAAAGTCTTCAAGAAAACTGATGATGAAAGATAATTTCTCCAAAGCATCTTTCAGTATGTCAATGTTAACATTCTCACAAATAAATTTTTCTTGAGAAGCAATTGTGGTGTTCAGCTAATGCTTCCAAATCTGCAAGGGCTTCACCTCATCATGGATATGTTGAATGTTAAGGAGTATAATGAAATTTGCTTAATCATACTTGGCTTTCCATTATTTTATCCTTTATTCTAAAGGGGGAAAATACCCTTGAAACTATTGTTCTTTAACTTCACTGAAATTTTTTAAAGTCAAGACAACCTTTCGATATCTTCCTCCTGCTGCTTAGCCCCAACTGCCATTAATTTCCAATCACCAACCCTGGGAATCCATTTATCTAGGAGTGGAGTTTCGAATTTCCTATTTCTTTGAGACAATCTTATTATTCTCAACATCAAAGAATAATTAGCATGAACACTATTCAATTTACATTGAATTTTCTTATTTAGATGCTTCAAAATAGTATGAAGAATCTTGGAATTTCTCTCACACATTGTGTCCTTTGTTTGCTCAAGAAATTTCTTTTATACCCCAACTTGCAGAAATAATTGTTCTCTTGTAGGTTCATTAGATGGAGCTGCACCTGATGTGCTCAGCTCCTCTATTGTAATGGACTCCTAGCCCATGTTGTAAGGCACAATTGAAAATGATTGTTCATGTGGAGGAGACTGAGGATGAGTCATAGGAGGAATGGGAGAAGTATGGCTCAAGCTAGCTAGCCCTTAAGACCTCAACATTTCCACTTGTTGTTTCCACAATTCTAGCTTTGTTTCAAGCTCAACAACTCTCTACCTACTCTTATTGTATTCACCCATAATCTCATTGTACTTACTTCTATACATATCCCTATCTTTAGTGAGATTTTTGACTATTTCTTTTGTGAACCTAGCAACATTTATGGTCATGCCAACTACTTCTAATGCTATATTATATGCAACTCTTTTTATAATCAATTTCCCATTGAAGTCTATTGGTTCTGTAACTTTAGGCTTCTTAGAACTAAGAGACAATGACCATATTTTCAAAGCATCCCACTCTTGACTAAATGTTGATCCCTAAAGTGCCAATTCATAGGCTTCTCTTTAGTTTTGGGAATAGAGTTGCACAAACCTTCTGAGAAAAATCAAGTACAACCAAATCAACAATATCCCATTCATGCATAATAAGACAACACTCTTTTGTACAAGCTCTCTTCCTTCCTTAGGTGTGATATTTTTAAACTATTTCCTCATTTCTTCCATCACATTGTCTTGGATAGTTCCTTTAGAAATTTAGGATGTAAAATTCTCTCAAAAACAACCCTCTCTACATAGTTTGTAGCTTTTTCTCTCCATACAAAAACCCTGAATATTGGTGTTTCAATAAATGAATCATCCTCCATGAATTCTCTACAAGCCTCCTATCTCATGTCATCAATATTACTCAGACCACTTAATTTTTCCTTTCCTAGCCTTAGGATGCTTGTCCCATAACTTGATGTGACTTCCCTTGGGGGAGAAGGCATCTCCTACTACATATCTTCAAGAGTTATCACAATATTATCTTCATCACTATCAGAGTAGTCTACTACCATTCTCTTCTCAACCCTTTGTCTCTTAATTGGTGGCTACTCCAAGGGAGGAGAACTCTTTACTGGAGGGGAATCACTATCAATTATAATAGGTGGGGATTGCCTAGGAGGAAATGAGATTGATACAATTGGAGAGGCTACTTTTGAATCCTCTGATGTAACAGGGGTTGCCACTATCTTCTCCTTCTTAATTGTTTTATTTTTCCTAGAATATACCTAGATCTTTTTTGATGGCTAATAGGAAGGCCTTTCCTCCATTTGTGTAGATGGTCCTTCTTCAGTTACCAATGCCTTCTCCTTATCTTTGATTATTTCCTCTCTTCTCAACACACCAACAACACTTTCAAAATTCCCCAATACATACCTTATCTTGTTCCATTTCCCTTGAAGGTGGGCTAGAGGATCATAAGTTGGATCTGACTTCTTGATATTTGCTACCATCTTGTTGAAAGTAGGGTACATAGCTTTCCTTTCATCTTGCACTTGTAGATAAGGAAAGTTTTTGATAACATCCTTAGGCTAGTAGAAATTATGAACAAACACACTTAGTGACCTTTTTGTTTTTACTTCATGAATGAATCCCTCGGGGTCATGGTTTCTATGGAATGTTGTCATTAATCTATAAGGTTTAAGGATCTTCTCAAAATCCATCTAGCCTCCATTTACCATCACAAAATATGCAAATGTTGTGTATTCAAGGAAGAATGAACCCTTCTTCTTAATCTTTGGCAAGTGACACATTTGAGATCCTCCCAATTGTCTAATGACTTCTATAAATCCAAGCTTGATAGACATGTGTCTTGGTAGCACATAATGATACACACTTTTCCCATTTACCCTGAATATAGTTGTGTATGGATATGCAATGATATCTCCCCAATTATGGGTTATATTCAACTTAGGCCTCCTTTTCATGTGCCTCAAGAAGTCACAAATTTCTTTCAGGATCCTTGGTGGATCAACAATTAGGAATCTCCTTAACTTGGATGCAAAAAAATTATGGAAGACCACATAATCAAACTTCTAGTCATCCCTATCCAAAACTTGGGTCCAACACTAGATCGATAACTCAAGATCATCTTCCACCTTCTTCAATGAAATCTCCATTACCAAAATGCTTTTCTCTTGCTTTATATAAGATCATATGCATGAAAAGGAGTGCAATCGCCAAAATTTTACCCAATGCTTCCCTTAAGATCAACTTGAACTTTGCATATTTTCTACCAAATAAGTAGAAAAGTCATAGACTACATTGAAGGCTTCAGCCTAATATTGGATACATACAATGTACATATATTCATATTTGGTATAGTATCACCTTCAGGTTAAAGAAAATAATTTGATACAAGGAGTTGCATAGCCGCCAAGTAGTGGGAAAATTAATTCATAGGAAAAGGTTCCTTCTCATCTCTTCCAATCTTGATTTTCTTTCTATTCTTTCCATGTCCTATTGAAGTAGTGTGCATTGGAAACATTGTGGTTTGGAATAAGACCTTGGTATTATCATAATCTTTTTTAAAGATATCAAGGTCAATAGAGACCATATCCTCACTCTAGTCATGCAATTTAAATATTTTTGCAATATCTTCCTTGGTAATCTTGACCATTTCAGCACCATTACATGCCCTAACAATTTTGGACATAGGGTCATATCTTGTTGAAATATCCTTGAGTAGGTCTACATACATATGTAGAAGCTAAAAAACCAACTTTACAGTCCAGAAGAATCACCTGCATACA
>VDFB02122673.1:81293-91886 GCA_007258455.2 Sequoia sempervirens
GGGGCAGGAATTTTGTTTATCACCCCTCAAGGAGACTCCATTCCTAAGTCCTTCCGCATTGCTTTTCCATGTACAAATAATGTGGCAGAATATGAGGCACTTGTCATAGGACTCAGAATGGCCATCAAATGGAAAATTAGAACACTTCATGTCTATGGCGATTCTCAATTGGTCATTAACCAAGTCAATGATGACTATGACACTAAGGATGAGAAATTAATTCCTTATAAACGAATGGTTGATAGCTTTCAAACATATTTCCACATGGTGACTTTTGAGCAAGTTCCAAGAACACAAAATAAGGCAGCAGGCGCAATGGCCACAATTGGCTCTCTTCTAGACATTCCTAGTAATGTGCCTCAATTTGAATTCTTGGTAGAACAACTTTTGGATCCTGCATATGACATACCAGAATCAGAGATGGTTTGTGAGCTTGTTGGTCCCAATTCTCCATGGTATCAAGACATTTATAACTACCTCAAGTCCCAAACCCTTCCCCCCAACCTATCCAATAACCAACGAAAGTCCTTTATCCGAAAAGCCGCCAGATACACCATCCTTAGTGACACCCTTTACCGACGCAGCTTTGATAACTCCCTTCTTCGATGTCTTGACACTGATGAAGCACGAACGACCTTGCGAGAGGTACATGAGGGTATATGTGGATCCCATTCAAGTGGTCCTACTTTAGCCAAAAAGATAACGAGACTTGGGTATTACTGGCCAACCATTGAGAAAGATGCACTCGAATTTGTCAGAATGTGTCACCAATGTCAGATACATAGTGACTTGATTCATGCACCAGCACAGGAACTTCGGCCGATTACATCTCCTTGGCCCTTCACACAATGGGGACTCGACCTCGTGGGCAAGATCCATCCTACCTCGTCCAATGGCCACAAATTCATCATTACCGCCACTGAGTACTTTACTAAGTGGATTGAAGCCATCCCACTCACTTATATTACCGGAAAACAAATTTCCAAGTTTATCCTCAACTATATCATCTATCGATATGGTATTCCACAATCCATAATCACAGATAACGGTCGTCCCTTCAAAAATCAGGATGTCCGTGAACTTTGTGAACGCTTCCATATCCGACACCACTTCTCCACGCCTTACTACCCACAAGGAAATGGTCAAGCTGAGGCATCTAATAAAATGATCATCAAACTTCTTAAGAAGACCGTCAATGATGCTGGTCGTGACTGGCACATACAACTCAATCCTGCTTTGTGGGCATATCGCACTAGCATCCGTACTCCCACTGGAGCCACTCCATTTTCCCTTGTGTTTGGAGCCGAAGCCATCTTGCCCATAGAGGTCGAAATTCCATCCCTACGAGTCTCTATGAAAGGTCTAATCACTGATGAAGAATATCGACAGTCACGACTACATGAATTAGAAATGCTAGATGAACATAGACATAATGCCTTGAACCACTTACAGGCATATCAAAATCGTCTTTGCAGAAGCTACAACAAAAGAGTGATGACTCAAAAATTTGACATTGGTGACTTGGTTCTCATGCAGAATCCTAAGAATCAGTCTGACAGAGAAAAACCAGGCAAGTTTGAGCCCAATTGGCTGGGTCCGTACATCATCACCGCATCATTTGGTTCTGGTGCATATCAGTTGGCTACTCTAGATGGTGAACAATTAACAGAGCCAATCAACAGTCTGCATTTACGCAAGTTTTATACATAGCATCAGAAAGTCTAGCCGACAACCATTAAAAATACAAAAAAATGGAAAAATACAAAAATATCGTCACTTGGATGAAAACTTGGCAAACAGGCATCCTGGTGACACCAAAAAAATGAAAAAATTGACAAAAATAAAAGAGAAATAATTCATCCAATAGTGAAAACCTGGTAAACAGGCACTTTGGATAAGTACCATGGTGAAAACCTGGCAAACAGGCACCATGTGTAGTCGGTCATTGCTTTGACATCTACTATCACTCTATCTACCTTCATCCATAATAAACATCCATTTTGCTAAGATTTGTCAGAACGTTTCACCTGGACATCATGACATTTTTTTCCATGGCCGACAGTGGTTGACATCAAAGTCTTGCGCATCGCCTATTATCCATACTAGTCACGTTCTTTCCATCAACTTGACTAGGGGCAATATTTTATCATGAGACTGCAGTGGGTATCGCACATGGTCTTGACAATCGAAAAAGTCCTGAAAATTTTCTAAAAATCATAAAAAGTCCGAAAAAATCCTAAAATCCTAAAAAGTCCCTAAAAATCCTAAAAAATAAAAAAAATGTCCCGAAAAAGACCTAAAATTGAAAAATGTCCTGAAAAAAGACCTAAAAATTAAAAAGTCCTGAAAAAAGACCTAAAAATTGAAAAATGTCCTGAAGAAAGCACAAAAACATCCAAATAACATCACAAATCCCAAAAACAGAGTCAAAATTAGTCATGTCATTCGTGTTATTCTTTGTCAATAGTTGAACTACGTGGTCTCTGCGCATTTGCTACATAGGCAAGGCCATCAGTCGATGAGCCCCCGAGGCCCCCTAGGTTCAGTCCCTTAGGGTTTGTCAGGTCAAGTCAAAACATGTCAATTTGTCTTCAATGTGTCTGTTTATCCCAGTCGAACTACGAGGTCTCCCGAAAGTAACGACGTAGGCAAGGCCATCCTGGCCGATGAGCCCCGAGGCCACCTAGGTCAGTCCTTTAGGGTTCTTCATGTCAGTCAAATAAGTCAGACATAGTCACACTCAGAAACAAGACAATCATTTGAATGTCAACATTCAAATCAATAGACAACATAGCCCAGTCAGTCATCAAGCCAAACATCCGTCAAATTGCCAACACAATGTCAACCTAGTCACTTTATGGTCCCCTTCAAGATGTGTCCTTCTTGGAATTGGACCCCATCAAAACGTCATTGACCTTTTCAGGATGTGTCCTTCCTGATGACAGGCTTCATCACATAGTCATTGGCCTTTTCAGGATGTGTCCTTCCTGATGACCGGCTTCGTCACATAGTCAACCTTTTCAGGATGTGTCCTTCTTGACGACAGGCTTCATCACATAGTCATTGGCCTTTTCAGGATGTGTCTTTCCTGATGACAGGCATCGTCAAAATGTCAATACTGTCAGACTCTTCAAATTGTCAAACTGTCAAACTGTCACACAATCAACCTTCGACACACAAATCTTGGCAAACATATTGAATGGCTATTGATTTTTTTGGTCTATCTTGTTTTATCTTTTTATTGTTTTGTCTCTTGGTCATGTTCCTAGCTACCTCAAGGATGTCCCATGAAGGATTTAGAGGTGCAATGATGTCTCATGACCTAATTTTCCTTGATTGTTGTCTTTGGTGTGTCTTGACAAAAAGACTGGGGCAACTTGGCCTTTAGTATGAGTTAGGACATTCCTTGTCTGTGGCTGTCTGTTTTTTACAAGTGGACGACCTTGCACACCTTGGCCTATGTCATATCATGGTGTTTGTTGTCCATTTGTCACATTTTACTGCCCAATGATGATTACGCAACGCCTATGATGTTATTTGGAAAAATATTGAAGTATTCCTTTTTCATCATCACATCCTTGACTTCCACGCTAACATTTCTTCTATTCCTTCATCCTCTACTCCTCTCATCCATTTCGAGAGCACACTCACGTTCTTTCAACCTGCCTGTCCTCTCGAGGGGGCATACCACTACCTCCTCATCATCCTTCCTCTCCTCACTTTCAAATTGGGGCATATTTTTTTACTTGTTCTTTGACATAATGCAATAAACTGTATCATGTCAAAGAGGGGAAAAATGTAGACACATAAAAATGGCCTCGCCTTGCAAACCATATTTCATACGATGACCATGCTTCTTACTCACATAATTCAATTACTTAATCATGTCCTAATGTCATAATTATTCCTCCATGATTATTTAAATAAATAAATTGCATTTATTTATTTAGATACGTCACTAATTAGTCCTTATGCCTTCTAATAATTCTCCATTTAACCATTTATCCTTCAATCAAATAAATTTATTTATTTAGCCCAATTTCCATCTCACCAAATAAATAATTAAAATGATTATTTATTCTCTTTTGTCTCATTCACATTTATGAATTAAATCATTATTTAATTCATAAGTCAACATTCTCCACAAATTAAATAATTTCTATTATGCCAACTACCTATTTTTCTCCACCATTGATTTGATTATCTCCAATTAAATCTCAACCCTTCATTTAAAGGCTTGCCCTAACTTTGACCTAATGTTGCCCTAACCCTAATCATCCTTATCACATTGAATCCTAGCCGTTGATCTTAGGGCTTCACCAACTTTTAATCTTCTCCGTCCATTCACCATTTGGAATTCTTTAAAAGGCCCTCTCTCAAGTCATTTTAGGACACAACACACAAGTTATTTTCAGCATGCTTGAGAGCTTTTGAGCACTTGAGCAATCACATTACTTCAATATTTTGCTTAGCTTTGTCATAGGTTATAGTTGCACTTCAAATTTGAGGGAAATTATATCATTTTCAGCAAGATGGAGAAGACCAATGGAGGTGAATCAATGGAGGCTTGAAGACTAGGTGAATTTGTTTCATACTCTCATGTTTCTTGCTTTCATTGTTCTCCATTGTTATTAGGGATTTAATGGTTTTATGCTATTTGCAATCTAACTTGAAAATTTCTCTAATTACAATAGCCACAAGATAGACAATATGCATAATATCTAGTCTAGTAGCAGTCAAATACAATAGTCCACCAATCATAAATCAATACTTGCTCTAATCAACCTAAGGTGAATCATCATCTTTACCTAGTTTTCAACCAGTCACCATAGGAGTACATAATAGTTTGGAACCATCCATCCCAAACTTCTTCAACATCTCTTTGACATACTTAGACTATGAAATAAAAATTCCTTTCTTTTTCAAATTAATTTGTAGCTGAAGAAAGAAATTCATCTCTCCAAACATAGAAATTTCAAATTCTTTTTGCATCTCTTTTGCAAACATCTTGCACATATTTTCATTTCCTCCAAAAATAATGTCATCAACATATACAATTATAACCAATATTTTGTCATTTACAATCCTAAAATATAGATTACTATCTATTGTTTCTTTATTGAAACTAGGTTGAATCAAATACGTATCTAATTCCTCACATACCAAGCTCTAGGAGCTTGCTTCAATTCATATAAATATTTCTTCAATCTACACACCATATCCAGTTGCTCTGACAATTGAAATCCTTCTGGTTGTTCCATGTATACCTCTTCTTCTAGGTCACCATATAAAAATGCAAATTTGATATCCATCTGATAGAATTAAAAGTCTTTATGAGAAAAAAATGCTAAGAACATCCCTAAAGCTTCCATTCTTGCTACGAGAGAAATTTTTTCTTGAAAATATATTCTTTCTACTTTTGATTAACCTTTACACACAAGCCTTGATTTTTTTCTAACCACTTCTCCATTCTCATTCAACTTATTTCTGAATACCCACTTTGATCCAATGATGTTTTTATACACTGGTCTTGAGACCAATTCCCAAGTTTGATTCTTGTCAATTTGCATAAGTTCTTCTTTCATGTATTTCATCCGTTGTTTATCTTTACATGCTTCACTTACAATCTTTGGTTCAATCTCATTAAATAAACATAGATTTACTTCAAGAGTGCTTCCGGGCTTCTATTCAATACTCCTTTAGTCTTATATCCAATAATATGTTTTTTTAAATGATTCTTTTGTACATATCTAGGTGTCTTCGATGAAACCACTAAAGCTTCTTCTTCTTTTTCATTCAATTCATCCTGATTCTTTTGCTCATCCTTTTCCTATTCTTCCACAACCTCTTCAATTCTTACACAATCAAGTTCATCAAATACATATCCATCAATGTCAATTGAATTCTTCATTGTTTTGTCAACATTGAAATTTGCACTCTCCACAATATTTCTTAGTATTTTATTGAAACATCTATATGCTTTTCTGTTAGTAGAATATTCAAGAAAAATACCTTCATACTTCTTACTTAAAACTTTCCCAAAGTTTCTTCATCTCTTTTGATATAACATTTGCTTATGAATACCTTGAAATATTTAACAATAGGAATTCTTCCATGCCATAGCTCATATGGGGTCTTCGTACTATTTTATCTTTCATGAACTTGATCAAATACATAAAAAATAGTATGAATAGCTTCTTTCTAGTAAAGTTATAGTAAACTAGCCTCAGTAATCATTGATCTAGCTTATTATCTTGCATCGCTTTATTTTTCTTTAACAACTCCATTCTATTAAGGAGTTCTTAGAGAAAATATCTTCTCTTTATTCCATGCTCACAAAAATATTAAACTAATGGGAAGGTGAATTCTCAACCCTATCAGACCTTAAAGAATTTCCCATCATCAAATTCACTTCATTTTCAACAAGAGCTTTCACAGTTTTAATTCCATTCTAATGCATTTGATTTCTCTCTAAGAAATGTAACCTATGTATATCTAGAATAATCATCAATCAAATAATAAATTACCTTTCACCTTGTAAACTTTTTCTACTCTTGTAGGACCATAGAAATCTATATGAATTAAATCTAGTAGTCTAGTAGTAGACTATTCCTTTGATCTATAGTGACAAGTCTTGCTTGCTTCCCAAACTGACAATTCTTGCAAATAACATTAACAAGATTTGTAATCCTTGGTAAATCTCTCATGACCTAAACTAAACTAATCCTTTCCAAGTTATCAAAATTCATGTGATACATTCTTTGATGTCATAACCAACTCTCACTAATCTAAGTCATAAAGCATCATCCATCAACACCCTTTGTTTGATAAACATTTCCTTTAAATTTATTTCCTGTAGTAATCAATGTCCTAGATGCTTTCTGTATTTCACATCTCTCATCCTTAAACACAAGATCATATGCCTTACTAAATGTATGTGCAACACTCTAAATATTATTCTAAGTTGTACCCTTAACATAGTAGATAACATCAGTATTATGCTTGCCATTAAAACTTACTGAACCTATCCCACAAATTTTAGAACCAATATCATCTCCAAACATAACCAAGCCTCCATCATATTTTTCAAGTTTATAAAACTTACTTTTGTCATCATTCATGTGATGTGAACAACCACCATCAACTACCCAATAGTTATTTTCTTGTTTATAATATAGGGAAGATATCAAAATGCCTTTATTTTTCTCCTTCTCTGGAAGGCTTTCCTTCACCTATTTTTCAGAATTATCAAAAATAGGTTCATCCTTTATGGCCAAGAACAAGCATTCATTATCATCACTATCTTCATAATCAGAATCCTCTCATTAGATATAAGGAGCATCTCGTCTACATACAAACTTCTTTGCTTGTTCTTTTCCTTTCATTTCTTTCTAATATCTTTGTTTATTCCTCTTAAATCTTTCCGAACACTCTACAACATTATGACCTATTTCCCAATGTAACTTACCTTCATAATTTGGAGCCTTTCCTAATTCTCCTTACAAAGTTAGCTTCTATTTCAGCAAAATTTTCATTATCTGAATCTTCAGCTTTTGTAGCCTTAAAAGTAATTTTTGATTTGCATCGATTCCTTATATTTGGTTTCCTCATCTCATAAGATGTTAGAAATACCAACAATAGATATTTAGTGCAAATCTTATAATCTATACTCTTCTCAATAACATAAACCTCGCCATAAGAATCTAGGAGAGTTCTAAGAATCATCTTTAGAATCATGGTTTCATCTATAGTAGCATAAAGTCCTCACATTCTAGCCACTATTTCATCCAATCTCTATACATAAGCTTTAACATTATCATCTATAGATATATGTAGAAGCTCAAATTGTGTCTCCAAATTCTACAATTTTTTGATTTGACTCTTTCATCACCTTCATGTGCCCTTTCCAAAGAATCTTAGAATTCCTTATCAATCTCTCAGTAGTTTGAACCTTTAATCAACTTAGAATGTACAAGAGTATTCTTCAAAATGTGCTTCGCCTTATTGTTCGCTTCATGTGCCTTGATCTCATCAATCATACTTAGACCATTAGTAGGAGGAGTGTAAGTATTCTTGTAATCTTTCTCCACATCATATACATAATAATCTAGATGTTCTTCCATAATATTTTCTAGATAGCATAATTAGTTTCATCGAATCTCAGATAATCATAGAGCATTTTTCCAACCATCTCAAAAAATCCTCAAGTAGTTAAGCTCTTCACCAAGGAACCAAGCTCTAATACCAATTGTTGAAAAAGACAACTAATAAGAGGGTTGAATAAATTTTCACATATTTAAACCTTAATTCATTCACTAGAACTAATTCTTAACATGACTTAAATGATTAAACATTAAATACTAGTGTAGAAACTAAAATTAATCACACAAACACAATAGCATTATATTTGTGTGGAAATACCAATAAGGGAAAAACCATGGTGAGGATTAAATCACACTATAGATAATATTAAAACCAATTACAAGAGGCACATTGCCTGAGAAACAAGGCTCACTGCCAAAACAAGGACTCACATTCAGACTAGGACTCACCGTCCAATAGAGCCAATAACCTAGAGAGGCCCCACACAAAGAGATAGAGAGAGAGAAGATAGAAGAGATATGTTATAGAGAGAAGACAATATCAATGCAATAGAGAAATCCACCACAATTTTCTCAACCACTTATAGACATGCATGAATGATAGAGTACACCTTTTACTCATTGCATCTAAAAACTCACCATTTAGGATTCACACTAATTTTCCATACTCACATCACACTTTACTTAGTGATTGGCATCATCTCATCTATATACTCCCCATTTAGTTGCACTATTCTCTCCGTGGTACATCCTTTCACCACTATCTAGTCCTATATATATACCATCTTCAACTTCAAAACATATCAAAAGTCAGCCATCCAAATTCAAATTCAAATTAGGTTAGTGCCAAAACATTCTAGGGTGGAATTAGAATGAGGGTGACCTAAACACATGCTTGATGAGGACCCAAATTGGTCCCATCATGCTTCATTAACTTCAAAGGTAGTGTTCAACACAAGGTCACTAAACTAGTGTAAAAAATTAGAACAATTAAGTATGAACCTCTGTGTGTTGGAAATTATCTTCAATACAATCAAAACAACTCAAATCTAGAACCACAAGTTATAAGACTTTACCAAAGAGAAATATAGACCAACAACATTTCTCTTGGACCTCAAGTAGAAACACAAAAAACCATAGTTCACAATTGGTGAACATAACTTGCACTATAAAAAGAATCAACAACCAAAAATTTAGATATAGCATCTTCTAACGACCATGACCAACATGTTTGAATCACACAAATATAGGAGCACAACCTAGAGCAACCACTAAACACCTACAATATTTCTTCAATATATTTTTCTTAATATCCTTGGACATAGTCAATACCAACAACCAATTGATAAATCCAATTGACCATTTACATCAATGACAACACCTTTATTCCTTCCATTCTGCAACAAAGGTTTACAATCAAAGAAAATTTCCAGCATTTGTGGTATATCTAGGTATTTTCATGTCTTTTGGTTTTCAAGAAGGATAAGGTTATATATGAAAACAATGTTTGAAAAGTCTAAAGAGTAAATTGGTTTATTAACGATTTATTTTAGCACTAAGAGAAAGGTGAATAGAGAAAACCTAATATTTTGAAAAATAAGTACCAAGAAGTAAATCGTTGTAGAGGGAATAAGTTTTCATTGGAAAATATGTATAATTAATCTAGTTTTCCCTCTATAATCCATAATTTCATGATAGAACAATAGTCATGTCCTCAAAGAAAAAATTTCTCTACTAAAAAATATAACCCTCTTGATTTCAGTAAAATCCAAGGTCATCTACACTATGTCCCAAGAAAAATAAATGAATACCTACCTAAGTGTAGAGTGGGTTATGAAGAATAAAAATTAAAACATCTATAACATTTCATTAGTTTAATAGAAAACTCTTAGATAGAAGAAGAGGATGTTATCCTGAAACTTTTTGTAAGAAATTTAGAAAATGATGTTGAATATTGGTTTTGTAGCCTACCAATGCATTGGATATTTTCATGGCAAGAGCTTAGAATAATTTTCATTGATCAATTTGAAGGAATATCGAAAAAACAATGAATACCTACTTGATAATATTTATGTATGCATATCTAAGAATAATATGAAGAAAAATTTGTAGAGTAGGGCTTGAATCCATATCACCTAGGTGCTACCACAATAGTGGTTTACACTTTCTAGGAGATCCTAATTTTTGCTAAAATCACATATTTTTAGAAAATATAATGATTTAATCCTTCAAAAAAATTATTCAAATGATTCTAATTAAAGAGGGTTTAATCAAACCACCTTAAACCAAGCCCCCTTGGATAGAACCCTACTAGTTTTAAACAATACCCATAACGAAGTCTCCTTTACACCTATCAAAATGCTGATAAAAAACCACTTTTGATTTACCTTTTGGGGGATCAAATGAATTCATTTAAAATTAATTTTTGGTAAGTATGTATTCCTTATTATAATCTTCCAAAAAAGTATAATTTTGATTAAATTTAATTTGA
>VDFB02122673.1:91986-108039 GCA_007258455.2 Sequoia sempervirens
ATTTTTTCTGTTGATAATATTCTATTTTTCCACATGTACAGAACAAAGAGCTTGATTTTCAGTGAAAACCCTACATTCACAAGGAACAAAAAATAAATATAATAATCAAATTAAATTTAATCAAAATTATACTTTTTTGGAAGATTATAATAAGGAATACATACTTACCAAAAATTAATTTTAAATGAATTCATTTGATCCCCCAAAAGGTAAATCAAAAGTGGTTTTTTATCAGCATTTTGATAGGTGTAAAGGAGACTTCGTTATGGGTATTGTTTAAAACTAGTAGGGTTCTATCCAAGGGGGCTTGGTTTAAGGTGGTTTGATTAAACCCTCTTTAATTAGAATCATTTGAATAATTTTTTTGAAGGATTAAATCATTATATTTTCTAAAAATATGTGATTTTAGCAAAAATTAGGATCTCCTAGAAAGTGTAAACCACTATTGTGCAACATCATAGGTGATATGGATTCAACCCTATTTTTAGATTATTCTTCAATTTTTCTTGGATATGAAAATGTCTATTATCAAATAGGTATTCATTGTTTATTGATATTCCTTCAAATTGATCAATGAAAATTATTCTAAGCTCTTGCCATGAAAATATCCAATGCATTGGTAGGCTACAAAACCAATATTCAACATCATTTTCTAAATTTCTTACAAAAAGTTTCAGGATAACATCCTCTTCTTCTATCTAAGAGTTTTCTATTAAACTAATGAAATGTTATAGATGTTTTAATTTTTATTCTTCATAACCCACTCTACACTTAGGTAGGTATTCATTTATTTTTCTTGGGACATAGTGTAGATGACCTTGGATTTTACTGAAATCAAGAGGGTTATATTTTTTAGTAGAGAAATTTTTTCTTTGAGGACATGACTATTGTTCTATCATGAAATTATGGATTATAGAGGGAAAACTAGATTAATTATACATATTTTCCAATGAAAACTTATTCCCTCTACAACGATTTACTTCTTGGTACTTATTTTTCAAAATATTAGGTTTTCTCTATTCACCTTTCTCTTAGTGCTAAAATAAATCGTTAATAAACCAATTTACTCTTTAGACTTTTCAAACATTGTTTTCATATATAACATTATCCTTCTTGAAAACCAAAAGACATGAAAATACCTAGATATACCACAAATGCTGGAAATTTTCTTTCATGATTGGAAACCTTTGTTGCAAGAATGGAAGGAATAAAGGTGTTGTCATTGATGTCAAATGGTCAATTGGTTATCAACTGGTTGTTGTTGATGCATATGTTAAGGATATTAAGAAAAATATATTGAAGAAATATTGTAGGTGTTTAGTGGTTGCTCTAGGTTGTGCTCCTATATTTGTGTGATTCAAACATGTTGGTCATGGTCGTTAGAAGATGCTATATCTAAATTTTTGGTTGTTGATTCTTTTTATAGTGCAAGTTATGTTCACCAATTGTGAACTATGGTTTTTTGTGTTTCTACTTGAGGTCCAAGAGAAATGTTGTTGGTCTATATTTCTCTTTGGTAAAGTCTTATAACTTGTGGTTCTAGATTTGAGTTGTTTTGATTGTATTGAAGATAATTTCAACACCTGGAAGGTTCATACTTAATTGTTCTATGTGTTTTACACTGGTATAGTCGACTTTGTGTTGAACACTACCTTTAGAGTTGATGAAGCATGTTGGATATATTTTGGTCCTTATGAATTGTGTGTTTGGGTCACCCTCATTCTAATTCTACCCTAGGATGTCTGGTTCCAACCTAATTTGAATTTGAATTTTGATGGCTTACTTTGGATATGTTTCAAAGTTGAAGATGGTATAAATATAGGATGAATGAGTGGTGAAAGGATGTACATAGAGAGAATAGTGCAACTAAATAGAGTATAAGATGTGAGATTTATGCCAATCACTAAGTAGGGTGTGATGTGAGGTATGGTAGTGTGAATCCTAAATGGTGAGGTTTTAGATGCAATGAGCAAAGGAACCTCTATCATTATGCATGTCTGTAAGTGGTTGAGAAAATTGTGGTGGATTTCTCCATTGCATTGATATTTTCTTCTCTCTATAACATGTCTCTTCTATCTTCTTTGTATCTATGTGGCAATGAGCCCTCTGGGTTGTTAGCTCTATTGGATAGTTAGTCCTGATTCAAACAGTGAGTCCTTGTTTTGGCAGTGAGCCTTGTTTCTCAGGCAATGTGCCTCTTGTAATTGGTTTTAATATTATCTATAGTGTGATTTAATCCTCACCATGGTTTTTCCCTTATTGGTATTTCCACACAAATATAATGCTATTGTGTTTGTGTGATTAATTTTAGTTTCTACACTAGTATTTAATGTTTAATCATTTAAGTCATGTTAAGAATTAGTTCTAGTGAATGAATTAAGGTTTAAATATGTGAAAATTTATTCAACCCTCTTATTAGTTGTCTTTTTCAACAATTGGTATTAGAGCTTGGTTCCTTGGTGAAGAGCTTAACTACTTGAGGATTTTTTGAGATGGTTGGAAAAATGCTCTATGATTATCTGAGATTCGATGAAACTAATTATGCTATCTAGAAAATATTATGGAAGAACATCTAGATTATTATGTATATGATGTGGAGAAATATTATAAGAATCCTTACACTCCTCCTACTAATGGTCTAAGTATGTTAATGAGATCAAAGTGCATAAAGTGAACAATAAGGTGAAATTTTGAAGAATAGTCTAGTACATTTGGTTGATTAAAGGTTCAAGTATGAAGATGATCAAGGAATTCTAAGATTCTTTGGAAAGGGCACATGAAGGTGATGAAAGAGTCAAATCAAAAAATTGTAGAATTTGGAGACACAATTTGAGCTTCTACATATATCTATAGATGATAATGTTAAAGCTTATGTATAGAGATTGGATGAAATAGTGGCTAGAATGTGAGGACTTTATGCTACTATAGATGAAACCATGATTCTAAAGATGATTCTTAGAACTCTCCTAGATTCTTATGGCGAGGTTTATGTTATTGAGAAGAGTATAGATTATAAGATTTGCACTAAATATCTATTGTTGGTATTTCTAACATCTTATGAGATGAGGAAACCAAATATAAGGAATCGATGCAAATCAAAAATTACTTTTAAGGCTACAAAAGCTGAAGATTCAGATAATGAAAATTTTGCTGAAATAGAAGCTAACTTTGTAAGGAGAATTAGGAAAGGCTCCAAATTATGAAGGTAAGTTACATTGGGAAATAGGTCATAATGTTGTAGAGTGTTCGGAAAGATTTAAGAGGAATAAACAAAGATATTAGAAAGAAATGAAAGGAAAAGAACAACATAGCATATTATGTGGACACAGTGCTCATATATCTAATGAGAGTTCTTATTATGAAGATAGTAATGATAATGAATTCTTGTTCTTGGCCATAAAGGATGAACCTATTTTTGATAATTCTAAAAAATAGGTGAAGGAAAGCCTTCCAGAGAAGGAGAAAAATGAAGGTATTTTGATATCTTTCCTACATTATAAACAAGAAAATAATTTTTGGGTAGTTGACAGTGGTTGTTCACATCACATGAATGATGATAAAAGTAAGTTTTCTAAACTTGAAAAATATGATGGAGGCTTGGTTATGTTTGGAGATGATATTGGTTCTAAAATTTGTGGGATAGGTTCAATAAGTTTTAATGGCAAGCATAATACTAATGTTTACTATGTTAAGGGTTTAGGCATAATATTTAGAGTGTTGTACATACATTTAGTAAGGCATATGATCTTGTGTTTAAGGATGAGAGATGTGAAATACAGAAAGCATCTAGGACATTGATTACTACAGGAAATAAATTTAAAGGAAATGTTTATCAAACAAAGGGTGTTGATGGATGATGCTTTATGACTTAGATTAGTGAGAGTTGGTTATGACATCAAAGAATGTATCACATGAATTTTGATAACTTGGAAAGGATTAGTTTAGTTTAGGTCATGAGAGATTTACCAAGGATTACAAATCTTGTTAATGTTATTGCAAAATTGTCGGTTTGGGAAGCAAGCAAGACTTGTCACTATAGATCAAGACAAATACCTGCTAGACTACTAGATTTTGAAATTCATATAGATTTCTATGGTCCTACAAGAGTGAGAAAAGTTTACAAGGTGAGAAGGTAATTTATTCTTTGATTGATGATTATTCTAGATATACATGGGTTACATTTCTTAGAGAAATGCGGATGCATTAGATAGATTCAAGACATTCAAAGCTCTTGTTGAAAATGAAGTGAATTGATGATGAAATTCTTAAGGTTTGATAGAGGTTGAATTCACCTCCCATGGTTTAATATTTTTTGTGAAGAGCATGGAATAAAGAGAAAGATATTTTGCTTTCACGAGAACTCCTCAATAGAATGGAGTTGTTGAAAGAAAAATTAAAAACAGAGTGCAAGATGTCGCTAGATCAATGATTACTGAGGCTAGTTTACTATAACTTTACTAGAAAGAAGCTATTCATACTATTTTTTATGTATTTGATCAAGTTCATGAAAGATAAAATAGTATGAAGACCCCATATGAGCTATGGCATGGAATAATTCCTATTGTTAAATATTTCAAGGTATTCAGAAGCAAATGTTATATTAGAAGAGATGAAGAAACTTTGGGAAATTTTTATGTAAGAAGTATGAAGGTATTTTTCTTGAATATTCTACTAACAGAAAAGCATATAGATGTTTCAATAAAATACTAAGAAATATTGTGGAGAGTGCAAATTTCAATGTTGACAAAACAATGAAGAATTCAATTGACATTGATGGATATGTATTTGATGAACTTGATTGTGTAAGAATTGAAGAGGTTGTGGAAGAATAGGAAAAGGATGAGCAAAAGAATCAGGATGAATTGAATGAAAAAGAAGAAGAAGCTTTAGTGGTTTCATCGAAGACACCTAGATATGTACAAAAGAATCATTTAAAAAAACATATTATTGGATATAAGACTAAAGGAGTATTGAATAGAAGTAGGAACTACTATTGAATTAAATCTATGTTTATTTGTAGAGATTGAACTAAAGTGTAAGTGGAGCTTGTAAAGATAAACAACGGATGAAAGACATGGAAGAAGAACTTATGCAAATTGACAAGAATCAAACTTGGGAATTGGTCCCAAGACCAATGGATAAAAATATCATTGGATCAAAGTGAGTATTCAAAATGAAGTGGTTAGAAAAATCCAAGGCTTGTGTGTAAAAAGAGTTAATCAAAGTAGAAAAGAATATATTTTTAAAGAGAAAAAAATTCTCTGGTAGCAAGAATGGAAGCTATAGAGACGTTCTTAGCATTTTTTTCTCATAAAGACTTCAAGGTTTATCAGATAGATGTCAAGTCATCATTTTTGAATGGTGAGCTAGAAGAAGAGGTATACATGGAACAAATAGAAGGATTTCAATTATCAAATCAACCTATTGTGAGAAGATTGAAGGAAGAAGCCTTATAAAGTGAGAGCAAGCTCCTAGAGAATGTGAGTTAGAATAGGTATTTGATTCAACTGGTTTCAATAAAGAAAAAAATAGATAGTAATCTATATTTTAAGTTATGTAAATGACAAAATATTGGTTATAATTGTATATGTTGATGACAGTATTATTTTTGGAGAAATGAAAATATGTGCAAGATGTTTACAAAAGATGCAAAAAAGAATTTGAAATTTCTACATGAGCCGAGATGAATTTCTTTCTTCGGGCTACAAATTAATCACGAAAAGAAAGGAATTTTATTTCATGGGAAGTGCATTATTGTTGGGGGATGGAGGGTTTGGTATGTACTCTATAGTGATGGTTAGAAAACTAGGTAAGATGATGATTCACCTTAGGTTGATTAGAGCAAGTATTGATTTATGATTGGTGGATGTAAGGCCCTACCTTGTATTTGATTAGTAAATCTCTAATATGTTTTATGTATTCCTAAATAGATGGTAAGATGTATTGTGGATTACAAATACTATGATTATTTGATAATTTTCTTGTGTTTCATTTTGACATTTTACTTATGCTACCATGAAGGGGTTAGAAATTGTAAATTATGAATATGAGTTGAGATTATAAATGAAATGGTTGTAAAATTAAATCTTATTTCAGCTATTAGATTAATGTGGTATATAATTGTTTCTTACGATTTCATTGGCAATGTGCAGGAAAGGAAGAGTTAGTATGAGAAGGGAATACCTTTGAGTAGATCAAAAGACATCTACTTGAGGTGATGAATTTGACCCTCTTTTGAGGCTTAGAAGGATATAAAGTTAACAAGTTGATGAGTAAGGTGGTCCAGGTTGATATAAAAGAGATGATTTATATTTTGGGTTGAGAGAGTTTATTTTTTTGTCAAGTGAGTTGTAAGTTGGGGGATAAGGTTTAGAAACCATTATCCAATTTGAAATTCGGATAGATCCTTAAATGGGTCTTTAAAGAGTGTTGTTTGTCAATTTTCTTGGTTGGGATGCAAAACTAAACCCTCTAGGGTATATACCATAGTGGTAGGGGTCAAGTAGGCATGCAATAGTGCCCCTAAGACATGATTTGACCCCTAAAAAGTCCTCATTATGGAAAGTGGCGAGTTTTGAAGAGAGGATGTGATGGAAAGATTGAGGGATTGTCCAAGTGCATGTATCTTCTTTAATAAGGGAAGGACCCTCATTTATGGAAAAAAAAGGACACTCCACACATCCCCATCCAAGAGTTGCAAGTTGAAAATCCTATATATCTTAGAGAGGAAGGAAGAGGAGGTTGTTACCCACTTCTCCTCTTGGAGAACTTGAAAGGAGATGGTAGAAAGAATGTGAGGAGGAGATGAGTCTACCTCTTTGGAAAGATAGTGATCAAGAAGGTTTGGCTTGGTAAGGAAAGATGGATACAAGAGTGCAGTCCCTTCATTTAAAAGCAAAGAGATAAGTTCTTCCTTATCCCCATTTTCCCCTTTTGTTTATTTGCTGTAAGAAGGTGGTATGTTGCATGGATCATGGTAGAAACAAGGAGTAGAGAACCCATATACATGAAATTTGGTGTTATGTTATTCTTATTTCTTTATAAAAATTTGAAAAGGCTCCATGCATCATCTTGGAGCTAAAAGACTTCCTTGCTCGGGGGTATGGCGAGAGCCCACGAGGCTCCATGACGCCATTACGGTAGGGTGGAGAGCAAGCCTTACTAATCTAGGTGTTATTCATCATTTATTTTGTTTAAATGTTTCTATAATATTGTAGATTAGTAGCTTATTAGAATGAATACTAGAAGAGGGAAATTCTTAATTAAGGTGTTTTAATTGTTTCATTAGATATATGGAAAGTTAGATGAGGAAAATTGGATCTTGTGGGATTTAAAGAGATAAAGAAAGGTTTTCTTTGAAATGAAGGAATTATTGTATTAGTCATGTTCTTTTATATCCTTCTTACCTTGAAATAAAGGGACTACTTATGTGCTTGTACAATAAATCTATGGACAAGTTTTCATTGTATTCCTCACTGGTATTGTTATATTGAAAGTTAGTATTTTGTATAGTACCAAAAAAAAGAAAAGGTGCAGTTACTTCCTAAAAGGGTGTTGCAAAAGATTCTTAGTTCTCTCAAAGTTCCAAATGCAATTTTATTTGGAGTTTAAAATGATATGTACAAAGAAAACATGATTAGAGGTCTACTTCTTTATCTAAAATCATGTAGTAGAAATAAGTATAATACATGTTATGGACTGAACATTAGTTGAAAATAATTTATGATACATTATCAGAGGAAATAATTTGGGGTTTGTTTCAAAGCTCATGTTCACTAAGTAACCCGGAAGTAGAGAAAATAGGTAGAAATTAGTGTGGAAAAAGCCTATATTTTATTGGTAAAATTTATCTGTACCACTCTACAAACCCACGTAATGGATCACTCTTTAAATTAAATTAAAGAAATACTAACTGAAACCTCAAAAATTATTCGAGTATCTAAAATTTTAAGAGGAACCATGGGCACTATTATTATTCTATGTAACGTGTACGTCTGATATAGTTATCTGATGTTTTCTTATGGATGTAAAATTTCTCTCCAAAAGAATTTCCTACTGGCCAATATAGTGGAATGTGAGTAATCTTGATTAAACAAATTTGAAGACCCAAAAACATTAAAAAATCCTACAACAAAAATAAATAAATTAAGAAAAAATTCACTGGACAATAAGATATGTGACAACAAATGTTGATAATGAACAATAGATCTTATATGTGTGATAGCAATAAGGGGAAATAAAATGATAAATTTGATCATGGGCCACCGCCATGTTGAGGCATAAACCCCTTTCACTCTCCCCCATTTTTGTTGCTCTTGTACCATACTTTGTGGTGCCTGAATACCTCTGCCATGGCGTCGCTGCCACGTTCCCCATTCACTCCCTTGCCAAGAGAAAAAATAAAATAAATAAATAAGAAAATCAAAACAATAAAGGGACGGTAACATTAGTGTGTGCCTTATTTTAACAGCGGATTCGAAAGGAGAATAAGCTAAAATTGAGGATTCTATCTAGGGTTTGCGAGTTCCTTACCTGTTTTTTTTGAGAGAAATTTTGCACTAATTTTTGCCATAGTTCCCCTAAGACAATGCAATTGCAGTAATTGAGACAACATGAGAATGTTGCATAGATGGGCTTCCTGGACCGGCTTCCATCTGCCCTATTGTGTTGTGTTGGGATAAGGATGCCTCAAGCAACACAAGCATAACATTGGGTTGGGTGTATCATCGATCAAGCCTACTCGTTGGAGTGATATACCTTGCTCAACTTCAGAAGAAGTGTAATCAGGCTATTCACATGCAGACTAAGCAATTAAGAAGAAGAATAAATTAATAATACAGATATGAAATTATTTGTTCCAACTACTTTCCCACCAACTCGTAATGGTTTGAGAATGGATTTCATGGGTGGATACATAGGCTTGGTGCTATACTGGCCACCTGTATACTAGATCAATCAAGTGATGTTTCCTGGATAGAAAATATAATTCCAATAAAACTGCCTCACCTACCATCGACCTCTTCCCTCACCTGCTGCGTCCGTTTTGTCAGCTATCATTTGGAAGAATATATAAATTGATGGGATGGGAATTAACTGTCACATGCAAGGGATTAAATTCAGTCAAGCGTCTTTGGCACGCTACTATTACTGCATGCGCTGTTATAAATGTAAACTTGGTGTAGACGTACAAATCAATCTAAAAGTTTGGTTGTAATTGATAGCAGCCCCATCATTCATCAAAATGTCAGTAATTGTTTTGTAGTGTTAGCTTTCCAGCATAGATGGTGTATGGCGTCCAGTGGGTGGCAGCATAACAATTACCTGTGAATATTTATATATACCCATTTAGGGCTGTCACCTGTCTTTGTGAGATACAAAATTAATATTGGTGGTAAGGCTTTTGCCGTCCAATCTCGAGTAAAAATGAGAGTGGATGAATTTAGGAAGATGTTTAAATTCACCAATTCAGTTCTATGAACGTTTGATGTAATAAATTATTATTATTATTATTTTTCACTGGAGAGTAATGTGAAAGATGGTGAATGGAATTATGTTTTCCAGCAATAAATTAAATGATATCAACATTAAATTCGTCTTCCCCATATGAGTATTAATATAAATAGAGAAATGGTGATAACTAGTGCTCATTGTGGGACAAGTTAAAAATTAAATTCTATGTAACTCTGCGTAGGCTATCCAGTAAATAACATATTTACCTATCATTTGTTTTTACCAAACTCCAAGGGTTTTTAGAGGTCAATAGTAATACATTATTTTAAATGTTAAACACATTCGTAAGAAGATTACATTTGATAATATTGATATTATAGATATGAAAAATTATTAGTATTAGTGTTGGCTCACTTCAGTTTAAGAGTGATATCAATAAAGATAAAATTAATAATTAAGTTAATATCAAGAGTGATATCAATAAAGATAGAAATAATAATTATACCAATATCAAAGTAAAATAAGTAATAAAAATGTAAATATTTCTTTATATTATTAAATGTGACAACTACATTCTTATAAGTGGCCTTATTGCTGCACTTGATAGTATCAAATGAATTCACCATCCTTAATAATAAAAGTAATTTTTATAATAAGATGATTTAATTTGGCAGCAAGAAATCTAGGTTAGGGGATTTTGGGTAAGTTGGTAGGTGAATATGCTTAAATCAATTTTTAATCAGCAATTTAGAATAAATGTTATTTTCAAAATTAAAACAAATTAAATTAGAGTCATTGGAAGATGCTCATTATGGTAACATAACATCAAGATAATATTATGAAGGGAAGGAAATATAACATAAGGGAATATCATTATTATTTGGATTAGATGAATAATATCATTAATAAAGACAATTAAAATATTAAGAATAGTTTTAAAATTTGAACAATAATACAATATTAGTACAATAAGAAAGCTATTAAGGGAGATTGCTTGAGAGCATCCTAAAATAGTATGTTAATGCAGGAAAAATTATTTGAGATCGATTATGTAAATATTATTAATTAATGGATGCTATTATCATGGTTGGTAGGAATGCTATAATGGGTATTCTCATAATTTTAAATATTATGTTGCCAAAATATTAATGAATAGCAATAATTTTAACTATATATTAAATTTACACAGTATTAATTTTATATTGACTTCATAGAATTAATTATTTAAGTGGTAAAATTTAAATAAATATTGGACATTACCATTGCCAATAACATGGTGGAATAAATATTAGTAGCAACTAATGAAATAATGGTAGTATATTCCTTAACACCAAGAAAGTAAAATAAAATAAGAAATTAGAATATTGTAGCATAGATAAAGGTTATAATGGGCCATGTGGTATCGACAATGTAACTAAAATAGTGGCACTAAAAGAGAATTATTCCTTTGGAAAATAATAGGGAAGAATACCCAAGAATAATATGAGCAATGATAATAGTATTTATAATTGATTAAACAGTGATAATGTTAATTGTGAAATTAACTTGAATAATTCCCTACCTTATTCTTTAAAAAAATAAAATTATGTGAGTTTTCTTGTCGAAAATTTCAGGCATGGTAAGTGGACTATCATATTTTCTTGCTACTATACTAGATATTATGCACGCGTTGTCTATTTGTGGCTATATTTCAAGAAGAACATAAGGAAAAAATTTGCTATTGTTAAATGAATTTTCAAATATTTGAATGACACTCTAGATTATGGGTTATGGTATCCTAGAGATACTGACTTTACACTAAGTGCCTATACAGATGTAGATTGGGCTGGATGTGTAGATGCCAGAAAGAGTACAAGTGGGGGTGAATTCTTTCTTAGTTATAGATTGGTGGCATGGTTGAGTAAAAATCAAGATTTAGTCTCCTTGTCTACTGTTGAAGTTGAGTATATTGTTGTTGCATCTTGTTGTACACAAGTTCTATGGATGAAACACACATTAAAAGATATCATAGTGGTGTATAATGATCCTATATCTATTTTTTGTGATAATATAAGTGAAATTAACATTTAAAAGAATCTTGTGATGAACTTGAGGATGAAACATATATCTATCATATCATTTCTTGAGAGAGAAGGTCACGGAGAATGAAGTAAAGCTTGATTATGTTCTAATGAAGGATCAAATTGTGATATATTCATGAAGCCTCTTCCTAAATACTGGAGCATCTTTGGGAGAAGTTGGGGGTCATTTCCCTCCTTTATTGAACTAGATACATATGGAGATGCATCAATTTTGTGGATCTATGGATCTATCTTTCTTTTGGAGTGATGTTTTTGTGGATACCTCTTAAGGGGAGTAGGTAGTGTTAGGTGTTGTCATTTTGAGTATTCTATTTTTAATGTCAAAGGGTAAATCTATGTAAAATATCTTTTCCCTTTTCTATTGATGTTAAAGGGGGAGAGAGAGCATGTGAAAAATTGAGAAAAAAATATATAGAAAAAAAGAAAAAAAAAACACAAAAGAGGAGATGAAAATGTGAAAGAAAAAGGAAGAATATATAAAACTATCTACTAAGGAGAAGAAACAAAAAGAAAACTCTTGAGAAGTGTATTTAGAGCTAGTATGGTGTCTTTGATGGTATTTCACATCATGTCTTGCCATCAATGACAAGGAGGGAGATTGTCGCAATAATGGAAGGAATGGAGGTGTTGTCATCGATGTCAAATAGTCAATTGGTTATCATTTGGTTTTTGATGATTGGACATGTTGAGAATATTGAGAAAGTTGTATTGAAGAAAGATTGTAGGTGTTTAGTCATTGCATTTTGTTTTTCTCTAGGAATTGCTCCTATATTTGTGTAGTTTAGGTATGTTGATCATGGTTGTTAGAAGATCTTATATCTATATTTTTGGTTGTTGATTCATTGTACAATGTAAGTTATGTTCACGAGTTGTGAAATGTGGTTTCCCATGTTTCTGGTTGAGGTCTCAAGAAGAAATGTTGTTGGTCCTAATTCTATTCCTTGTACCCTAAGGACTTGTGGTTCTAGAGTTGAGTTGTTTAGATTATATTGAGAATAATTCTTTGGTATGTATAAGGTTCTTGCTTTTGGTATTAGATATGTGTTTTACACTGGTTTGGTTGGCCTTGTGTTGAAAACTACCTTCTAAGTTGATGAAGTGTGTCTGATATATTTGGGTCCTTATGAAACATGTGTTCGGGTCACCCTCATTCTAATTCCACCCTAGGATTTTTTTAATAACCTATTTCGAATTTGAATTTAGATGGATGACTTTGGATATGTTTCAAAGTTGAAGATAGTATAAATATAGGATGAATTAGTGTTGAAAGGATGTACAAAGAGATATAAGTGCAAAGAAATAAAGCAGATAGATGTGAGATTAGTGATAATCAGTAGTGAGTGTGATACAAGTGTGGTAGATCAGTCCAAAGCCTAAATGCTATTTTTTTGGATATAGTGAGCAGAAGGTGTACTCTATCATTCATGCATGTCTACAAGTGGTTTTAAAAATTTTGATGGATTTCTCCATTTCATTGAGATTGTCTTCTCTCTATAATGTATCTTCTTCTATCTTCTTTGCATCTCTAAGGTAGTGAGTCTCCCAGCTGCTAGCCCTGGGATTGGAAAGTGAGTTCTTGTTTTGGCAAAGGACCTCTTGCTTCTCAAGCAGCTGCAGCTTCCTTGTAATATGGTTTTGATATTTCTCTATAGTGTATCCTAAATCATCCTCGAAGCACAAACTAAATGTACATACTCACCATATATATATAAAAAAAACTTTTCTACCACTTGATATGCATGAAAGAAAGTGGAGAGTTGAAAAATTTTATTGGCTAAGATGGCTCGGGTAAATTTGAAAAGAAGCAAAAACCTAACCTCTATCAATAAAATGAAAAGGGCATAGCACTTGAAATTTGCAAATTTGAAGGTTCCATTAGTGGCTCATGTTTGGGTATGCATGACCCTTGTGGGCATGGTGAGGTTCCAGATCTCTGGGGAGTAGACTGTGTGCCTTATCCATTAGGTTCTCTACAACTACTCCTTTATGCTACATTGAAAACCATTCTTTCAAACTTCATTTTGTGGGCTTGAGTCCACAAAAATGAAGAGATAGTCCTTACCTCTATTGAACACTTGATTCTCTACTATCTCCACTTGACAAATTTTTAAAACACTGCCATAAACCAGTCCATGCAACTAACCTTGTAATTGACATTTTTCATCATGAAATTGGAGATATTTGAGGCCAAAATAGGAAATGGGTTTCCCTCATATTCTTGAAATTTGCAACTTTTTGGAATGCCAAATCTAGCCCAATCATAGTTAGAATTACATTAAATGATGTATGAAAACTCATCCTGGAAGCACAAAACTAAATGGACTTACTACCATATCTACCAAGAAACATTCTACCATGTGGATTTGCATGATGAGTTTTGAGTTGAAATTTTTTAATTGGTGAAGATTTGTTTTGGGGTGGGTTTGATAGGAAGTAGACGTAAATTCTATTCAAAATTGAAAGGGCATAGGCACTTCAAATTTTGAAAATTTGAAGGCTCCATTAGTCGGTCATGTTTGAAGATGCATGCCTGTTATGAGCATGGTGAGATTTCATATCTCTAGGGATAAAACCATGTGCTTTATCCATTGGGTTCTTTGCAACTGCTCCTTTATTCTACATTAAAAACCATTATTTCAAACTTCATTTGGTGGCACCAGGCCTGAAAAAATGAAGAATCGGTCCTTACCTCTATTAAACATTTAGTTCTCTACTATCTGTACTAAGACAATTCTAAACACACTACCATAAACTACCTGCAAACTAACCCTATCATTGACAATTTTCACCATGTCACTATATTAGTCATTGTTAATGTTATCTATGTCATGTTGCACCTTACAAACATATGCCAATTGAAATATATCATTATTTGACATGCATATATCACACTTATCGAATATAGAAAACCTTCCCTTGGTGTAATATCTCTCATGAATAGGATCATTGACATACATAATCACCTTTTTAACAAATTTAACCAAAAAGTGAAAAAGTTCATAGTCTACTTGAAAAAATTCATTATAAAAATTATTCTCTTCATTTATCAACAAATTGAATATAAAAACCTCATAAGAATTAGGCTCAATAAAAATATCATGCCCCACACATGGTATGTGATCCTCTTGTGTAATAAACAAAGAATGTAAACACAAAATAATATCCTTCAACTGAATTGCATCACAAGAAAATTTATCCCCATCTAAATAACATAACTCATTCACTTTATTATATGATCCAATAATCTAAAAACAAAATTTATTAGCATCCATAATATCATTGACTATATTCAACTCATGAACTTCAAAAAAAATATCAACATCCCATGCATAAGCAATATTTCCATCTTAGGTTCAAAAAAAGGTCATGTGTATTCATGTAATCCATCAAATCCTATGTGAAATGTTTCAAATGAAGGATCAAATAACTCATAATTTACCTCCACAACAAATTCCTGATAGTAAGTTTGTTCAAAACACATTCACATTGTAGTAAGTAATACTCAATGTTACCTCTTATTGTATCAACATGAATATCTAAAGTATACTGCTCATGAGGAGGACTATAAGTTGCACACAAAGAAAAAGGTTCTCATATGCATCCATGTGATTAAAAAAATCATACTCTTCAAGTGTAAACTCTTCATAAAAGGATTCATCAACTGTACTGACATTTATCTCTACATTTTCATCTTCATGTACAAATACATCTATTCTATCCTCATGCAAGCATTTAGTGATAATTTCAAAACTAGAAAAAGTGATAGAAGAAGGTGAGAGATAAAACAAAAAAGGATTTTCTTGTTCACCTCTTACACCACCAACCTATGCATGCTCCATGCAATCAGCTATTTAAATTGATTCATTTGATGAATCTCTTACATTCATCTCCTTTTATGTCCATACTATTACAACAAACAATAGTGTCATATTCCTCATTCTCAAATTGGAGCCCACAAATGATTGCTCTAGTTGAAGCTCACTGCACACTTTATCACTTTCATTCAATTTATTGAGTTGGCTCTCTATTTACATGTCAAAATTGAATCCTTCGCAAGAAATACTACTTTTATGCATTAGCTTTAAATTAGGTAGTATCTCTTCTATGTCATGATCTTTATGTAAGTTGTCAATCTCAATAGTATTTCACAGATCAACAAACACTTTTACATCATCACCATGAAGGATTACAACAATACTACCCGCAGCTCTTGTAGAATTGATGCAAGAGCATTCAGGTGCATGGGATATCCTTCACAAGAAAAAAGGTCTTTTATTTAATTTTGTCTTTTTAAATTTTGGGTTTGTTTCTATCTTGCAGGCATGAATTAACTCTCCTTCAACAACCTTGAAAATGTCCCTTCTTTCTACACTATGTTTGGCTCCAAGTTCAAATGAAATGTGAAGGCATTTCAAGTAATTTCACATTATACAAAGAAATGTATTATTTTATTTTTTATTTTTTTGTAACTCTCACAAAGAATTAAATGATTTGGGAATACAATATTTTCCATCATGCTATT
>VDFB02122673.1:133275-158537 GCA_007258455.2 Sequoia sempervirens
ATGTAGTCCTATCTACCCATAGTGCAAGTTGTAGTTTTGAATCCCATGTCTTCTTATTTTTCTCAATTACACATTTGATGATTTTCATCAAACTCTTATTATTTGATTATGCATGTCCATTCCCTTAAGGGTGATAAGGAGATGAATAAGAAATACATATACCATATTGATTGTAGAGGTTAGAAAATTCTTTAGACCTAAAGCACATGGCATTTTTGGATGTAATTCTCTCTGGGACTCCAAACCTACTTAATATGTTAGTTATCAAGAAATCAATCACTAATTTTCTTATTTCCTTTTTGGTGGGAATTTCCTCCACCCACTTTGTGAAGTAATTTGTGGTCACAAGGATCCAAAAATGACCCCAACTAGACTTTTTTGATATTTCTCCAATAAAATCAATGCCCCATTTTTGGAAAGGGGCCTGGGCTGAAACCAACCTAAGAGGAAAATTACCAAAAAAAATAAGCTTACTAGTAAATCTCTAGCAAGCATCACATTTTCTAACAAACAGGTGAGCATCTTTGAACATGATAGGCCACCAAAATCCTACCCTCAATATTTTTGGGTAGTTTTCTTGGCCATATAGTGACCTCCACATGCTCCCTTGTGCATTTCAATCAAAAGGTCTTTTGCTTTGTCACCATCTACACATCTAAGCAATACACCCTCTGGAGCTTCTACACCAAAGTTCACAGTCAATGATGACATACTTGATAGCCTAAAACTTAAGGGTTCTCCTTTCATTCTTAGGCATTCCTTCAAGGAATTACATAGTTTGCAAGTATTATACAATTCTTATGTACCATTTGTAGGTTTGCATGTCACACATGGGTGCAAAATTCTCATGTTCAACTTGATTAATTTGGTTTTCTTCCAAGTTGGTCTTAGCCATCAACTTGGCCAAACCTTGACCCCTTACTATCTTTGTGATTTGGAGATCAATGTTGAACTCTTGGATCCTATTCATCCACCTATATCTTCGACTTATGGTTTCCTATTGAGTAAAAATTTCTTTAACTACTGCACTTGGCACATAAGCTACAATAGTTGCTCCTATCAAATATGGTCTAAATTTTCTTACAACCTTCACTAGAGAATACACTTGCTTCTTTGTGGCATCATATTTGAGCTTAGAATCCTACAAGGACTTGCTAAAGAAAGCAATAGGCTACTCAAAGCCTTCATCATTTTTCTATAACAATACCCCTGCCACTATATAAAATGAAGAGAAGGTGAAAAGTTGAAATGGTTTTTCATAATCAAGAGACTTTAGGATAGGTACCTCCTTGATTGCATCCTTTATGGCCTAGAAAGCCTTATTAGATTCTTCTATCCATGATAACTTCTCTCCTTTCTTCAAAATTTTAGAAATGGGCTAGACAATTTTAGCAAAGTTAGTCACAAACCTTCTTACAAAATTAATTTTCTTGAAGGATTCAATTCCTTTCACACTTCTAGGTTGTGAGATTTTATCTATTGCTAGTACCTATTCAGGGTTTATTCTGACTCCATATTTTGAGACAATATGCCCTAGCAACTTACCTTCCTTAACTCCAAAAACACATTTCTTGGGATTCAAAGAGATCCCATATTCCAAAGCTCTGATAAGGATCTTTTCTAGATGAGAACATTGATCTTCTTCCTTTTTACTGTGAGTAGTAAAGTCATCTTGGTATATGGCAAGGAAGATATTGATAAAATCTGCAAAGGCCACATCCATAGCTCTTTGAAATGTTGCACCAACATTGATCAAACCAAATGGCATTCTTACATAGACGTATGTTCCCTAAGGTGTGGTGAATGTGATCTTTTACTGTTCAAATTCTCTTACCATAAATTGATTATAACCTAAGGACCCATCCATCATTGAAATCACTTCACACCCTATGACCTTTTGCAACATAGCCTCCATGTTAGGAAAAGGACGGTTATCCTTCAAGGATTCCACATTAAGATTCTTGAAATCTACACATAGCCTGATATCACCATTATTTTTTCTAACGGGAACTAAATTTGAAACCCATGATGAATTCCTAATTGAATTTATGATGCCAACATCTCTTAACTTTGTAAGCTCTTTTTGCATCTTTAGCTAAAAAGTAGGATTTATTGGCCACTATATTTTTCTGAAAGGCTTTGCATCAGGTTTCAAAGGGATTTCATGCTGGAGTAGATCTTCCCTGTAACCTTTAGGTCATCATATGACCATGCAAATACATGTTTGTATTTCCTCAATAAGGTAATTAACATAGTTCTCACATGTGGTTTCATCTTCTTTTCCATATACACCTTTTTGGGAGAATTCTTTATCCCAAGATTTATCTGGACCTCTAAATCTTCTTTATGGGAAGATGCTTGCTTAACATTTGACTTATTAGGGCCATCAAAGAGCCTCTCTAGTGCAACTAGTCCTTTGGGAATCTTATTTGTTTTTAATTGAATTATCTCATTCCCAAATAACATCTCTTTCCATTCAACCTCAACAACTAATGAGCTAAAATCAATTTACTGGCTTTCATATTGTTCAATGCAGTGTAGGAATCTCAAAATATCATTGTCATCATCAAACACTTGCCAATTGCAAATGTTGTCAAGCACTGCAGGCTAAGTCTATACTTCTATTCTTGAAACACCATCAAAGGTATCATCATCTAATCTGACAACGATATTATCTAGCAAGTCTTCCCTAAAATTTTTGTTCCCTTTCTATCTAATCTATGCCAAAAGAATCAAAGGATTCAATAGTATCCCAAATTGCATTCCTATATTTCCTAAGCTTCTTATCTTTAGCAACAAATCTAGACCTAAACTGGGAAACTACTAACTCAAAATCCCCAAGTACTTTTAATAGCTTAATGCCATGTTTGGAAGCTAATTTCAACCCAAGCAAGAGAGCCTCATACTTAGAAACATTATTTGTACAAGTAAATTGTAACAAGGAGTACTTGAAGGTTTTACCTTGTGGAGAGATGAGAATAACCCCTGCACTCGAGCCTTCCCTGGAACATGCTCCATCATAGTACATGGTACAAAGAGCTTCTTCTTGTGGTGTATCTAGGACCTCCTTGTCAATTGGTGTAGGATAGACTTCTCCTTCTTCTTGTTTCATTTTTTCAACTCAAAATGTGTCTAAGCTAGTATCTACAAAGTTAATTATTGTTGGCTCTTCTGGCTCCTCTCTAAATTCAATCATATGGAAAACCCTTGGTTTTATTGCAATCTTAACATCCTTTTGATCAATTGAAAAAGTTGCAAATGGCAGGTCACACTGAATACTCCCCTCCCATGGAAGCACTCCAATGTCTTTACAATAACATCCCATTAGTTGGTGGGATATCCACAAATATGATACTCATAAACAACTCCTTCTTAGGGAAGGCTTCTAGTCTATATGGAACTCTATTGATTACTCCTATAGTAGGAACTTCCCTTGAGTCCATAGCATAACACCTCCCATACATGCTATCAACCTTTAAGCCCATTTTTCCATGATTTTTCTCACATTACATTGTTTGAGGCCCATGAATCTATCATAATTTATAAGCATCTTGTCATCAATAATCAAGCTTAGAAAAAATGGATTGACTTGGCTTGGATTGACAGTAATAGTGGTTCCCAGATGTACTTTAGGATTTTCATTGATCACCGCTTTGGCATCCTTCCATAAGAACGAGTTGTTTATGAGTATTACTATGGTAGAAATTCCACCAACTTATGGGAAGTTATATGGAACTCTATTGATTACTCCTATAACAGGCACTTGCCTTGAGTCCATAGCATAACACTTCCCATACATGCTATCAACCATTAAGCCCATTTTTTCCATGATTTTTACTCACATTACATTGTTTGAGGCCCATGAATCTATCATGCAATTTCTAAGCATCTTGTCATCAATGATCAAGCTTAGAAAAAATGGATTGACTTGGCTTGGGATTGACAATAATAATGGTTCCATATGTACCGGGATTTTCATTGATCACCACTTTGACCTCAACATTCTTCTCTTGACTTTTGCTTGATTTAGGTTGATAAACAACCACTTTATCCTTACTACATGTGGTAATACTATTGATGCGAGAAACTATCTTAAGCTTATGCTCATTTATTCGCATCATTTCTAGCAATCGGACCATGACTTTAACTTGAGATAATACTTGAAACATATCTATGGGAAAATAATTTGGTAACTAAGGGAGTACAAATTCTTTTGGAATTACCTTCTCACCTTGTCTTTTAGCCTTTTCAGCACTAGGTTTTAGACCTTTAGCCTTCTCAACCTGAGGAGCAGCTTCACCATCAATCTTCACCTTAAGGCCCTTCTTAGCCCAAATTCTCATCTCTTTACCCTCATTAGGTTTTGTCTCTTCTTTCTTGTTCTCTATCTTAGTTCCTTTATTTTTTGCATTATTCTCCTTACAAAAATGCTACCAGGGGCTACCTGATTACCACTTACAGTTCTATTCCTCAAAATGATACTCATTCCTTGCTTGAGCAGCCAATGCAATTGTACTTTTCAATTTCCTTATTTGAGGGTCTCCTCAAGGAAACATTATCTGACTCAATAGTGTAGACAGTGCAGTTATTCTCTTCTTCATCATCTAAAAATATTTTTTGATGGTAAGAGCTCACCTCTGACCTATGAACATCCACATCACTTCTATTAGGCTAATCATTTGAGAAGTATTCATCACAAGTAAAATATGACTTGGTCATAAGAACATTCACAATTCCTTCCTGCTCATGAGGAGAATCATAACCTCCTTGATCCTCTAGTAATTCCTCTATTGATCTAACAACACATTGTTGTGCATAGTGAGGCATTTGACAAATTCCACACCAAGGTAAGTCTTTGGTAACATTTGTGGAATTGTTTTGCAAAGGATCAGGTGTACCTTGGACATTCTTCTGATTATTGTTAATTGGCTTCCCATTGTGCTAGTTTGTATGATAGGGTTATTCCTACAATCTTGGTGGCCTTTCATTCCTCTACAATTTTTGATTATCATTCTTGGCCACCTTCTGTAAAAAACTAAGGACTTGATCTAATTTTTCATTAGGGTTTTCAGCTTCTCCTACCTTTTCATTATGATCTCTTGGGTTCTTCAAAGGTTTTTGGTCATCCATTCTTCCCACTTTACCTGATACACTCCTATTGTTTTCAATAATTATTGCCATCTTGTATGCCTCTCTCAGGTGTTGTGGATTCTTATCTTTGAGTAGATAACAGATTTTTGAATCATATGTATTCCAGTACACAACCAAACATGCATTTTCATTAGACCTCAGATAAGCAGGGACTTTATACATTTCCTTTTGGAACCTTCCATTGAACTTGGTCACCAATTCATTATGCCCCTTTGTAATATGTTAAAATAATTTAACCTAAACTAAGGATTGGTTTTGTCTCCATACCATTCTCTAAAGTTTTGATAGAAAGAGTCCTTGGAATCAATGCTTACATTAGAAAGCTCCTTTACCAAGTCCTAGGATCCTCTGTGAATGATTGCATAAAATATTTCATGGAAACATCATCTCATAATTCAAAATCCTCACAAAAATTTGGAAATATTTTAAATGGTCCCTCACCAGAATGAATTATTGCTAGTAAACTTGGGTAGATGCTTCCTTGCATTTTCTGGACTAGATTTGGATATCCGAGATGTTCTCAAAACATAATTGTGTGTACCTATCAGTGTGCATCAATCTCTTTCAAAAAGGTTCTTCTTCCTCATTTTGGTTATCATGATTCCTCCTTCTATCATTATTATTTTTAGACCTTCTTTGTTGGGAATCATGTTGATCATTAAAGTGAACTGTTCTAGACTTGTCTTTCTGCTATGAGGTAAGCTAGAAGGATTTCCACTAGATGATGTTTTCTCATTTGCACAGGGACTTAAGGATGATGTACAGGCTTGAGGGCTCTGGGTTTCAAGGATAGGAACCTTCATAGTGGATTCTAGGAAACCAAGTTTCCTTTTCATCTCAGTGCTTACAATTAAAAATTCCATCTCTCTCACTCTATTCTCCAACTCTTCATTTTCCTTTGTTAGCCTATTAGCTAATGAGATAGACCCATTTTGTAGTGTGTCATTTTTAGAGGAACCTCCCTTATTTATCTACACTCCACCCATGGGTTTCTTTCCTTTATTATTGTGAGGAACATGATTTTTATTATTTGGAGGAGGGTTATCTAGGCTAGAATTCTATTCAGTAGTGTTGGATTTTGAATTTACACCAGGATGATCCCACAATAGTGGTTTACAATTTTTGGCCTAACTAGACACTGATTTTTTTTTTTAACTAAATCTTCACTTTCGAGCACCTATAGCAGCTAAACCATGAGGAATTTGAAGATGATGCAAACTAAAGTTTCATGACATTTTTTTTGTGGATTCAAAATATATTTTTTCTCTAATTTTTTGGAATTAGATTTGCACTCTTGCACTTCTTTTTCCATCTCCCCTAAAAACTAGCTTTTTTCCTAAAAACAACATTTTTAAAAAAAAGTGATGCCCACCGTGATAATGCATAACTTTTTTTTTCCATGAAGGATTAAATTATAATTTTCCGGGGTAGATTTTTAACTCGATATCTAGTGCTTCCAATTTTGTTAGATAGTTTTTATTGAATATTTTTTCTTTAATGAAGTTTCGTCAAACCAATTACAATTCAAACATAGTGTGACCAGACAAAGGTGTAACCTTTTTTTGTATGCATCTAAATTCAATTTTTATTTTTTTGTTGGATCAAGGACTCCAATATCCTGGTGCACTCTATATTTTCATTTTTTTTTGATAATCTATTATTTTTCCACATGTGCGTAATGAAAGAGCTTGATTTTTTAGTGAAAAACCTTACATTCACAAGAAATACAAAATAACATAATAATCAATTAAATTTTATTAAAATTATAATTTTGAGTTTATAATAGGGACTCATATAATTTACAAAAAATAAAATTTAAATGAATTCATTTGATTCCCAAAAAGGTAAATCAAAAGTGATTTTTTATCAGCATTTTGATAGGTGTAAAGGAGACTCCATTATAGGTATGGTTTAAAACTAGTAGGGTTCTATCCAAGGGGGCTTGGTGTAAGGTGGTTTGATAAAACCATATTCAATTGGAATCCTTTAAATGGAACATTTCAAGGCCTAAATCATTATATTTTCTAAAAATATGTGATTTCAACAAAAATCAGGATCTCCCAAAAATTGTAAACCACTATTGTGGCAGCACCCACCAACATTATCAATAGAGGGAACTATAGGGACCTTTGTTACAATATCTTGAACAACAAGATTAATTCATCCATTTCCTCAACCTTTCTTTGTAACATGTTTTTCCTCACTATGGCTTCCCTTATCCTTCTCTCTTTATTTACATCCCTCTTCTTTCTGTTCTCATTGCATCTTGGGGCTCTTTCTCTAAGCCATTGCATATCATTAAGAAATTATTCCTCCTCTGGTAAAGTAGAATCAACATCGGATGCTACTATAAGTTCATCTTGATTAGGAATAGTGTTATGGGAATATTTATAACCTCCAGTTAACAGGTCTAGAGGAATGGGAGTATATGGATGGGAAGTTGGGGTCAAATGTCCTTCAACTCTAGCACATATAGTACTAGCATTATCTCTTTGTATTCTATCTCTCTCCCTCCTTTCCATGGCTCTTAAGCCTTGGTATGAGGGTTATTTATTCACAATAGACTTCATAAAAACCTCTCCTCTCTCAATAGTGGTGCTATCACTAAAATCTAGAAAATTCCTTTCACATTCTGAACTAGAGCTAGAACAAATATCACATTTAGGGATTGGATGGGGAGTAGACTTACATGTTTCAACATCCCTTTCTTTCACCCACTTTCCTCGAGTGTGCTTGGAAAATTCACCTTCTAGTTTTTTCTCTGGATGCTTCTTCATGTGGCCTTAAGTTTCTCACATTTGTGCTTGGATCTTCTTCACATTTGTCAACTTTTTCAATTTCCTTCTATTCTTCTTATTTACTTCTTTGTATCTTTAAACACCGGGTCACACTGGTACATAGACTTTATATTCACTACCCAAATTCCTTGGGACAAATTCATAGCAATTGTGTAAAATTTATGTAAATTTCACAAGATCCTTGGAAACTCATAAAAACTTTGAAAAAAGAGAAATTCTTTTGAATGAACTTTGAATGTAATAATTTCAAAACAAAAGGTTGGGAAACTTAACATGAACCTTGGTGGGACACATGACAAAGATTTGAACAATATTTAGCATAAACTTCAAATAGACTGACTCTATAAGTAAACATCACTGTATATTATAGTGATCTTTGATAAGGCACTCTGGAGAGCTAATAATTGTAAGGCTTCAATCCCTAATACAAATTCCATTTTGTTGGTTGTTTTTTACAAACCAATCAAATCTCACCAAGTACCTATGAGCTTGCCAAACTCAATTCTCAAATACCTGAAAGATAGTTGGCCAACAAATGAGATGTATCACTAATGCTCCTCCTACACTTCAGGCTCTACAAAACTTGGGAGGGTAATCCCACAATGTATCTCTTATGACTCTTCTAAAAAATTAACAGATACTTGCATAACAAACTAGATTTATTCCCATCAGTGCCTAGATGGATGAAATCCTTCAAGAAATTAGCATTTCCTTGAGAGAATTACACATCTAAAGCCAAGAGTATAACACAATACAACACCAACCATGACAAACGATAGATCAATTTAAAGATTATTTATAAGTGATGTTCTCAAATAGGATAACCAGAACCATAAGGAATGCTTATAAGAATTAAGATTAGTGCCATATCTATAGGCTAGGAGCTAGAGCAAATTGAACTGCAAGGTATATTTAATCCTAAACATCCATGATCTACATGGGGTTTCTTTGCAATTCATGAGTTAATAATAAGATTCTATGATTACTTATCAAATCCAATTATCCTGCATATGAATTTATGATTTGATCAAAGCATTTAAATTGACTCTTTGAACCATAACTAAAATCAAAGCATACATCAAAGTGTAATAACTATGAAGATTAATGAAATGATCTTTGATTATATTTTCCATTAATAATTCACATACAAAGTAAAATTGGAGAGACTATAAACTCCAAAAACTTGCATTATCATTTAGATATGCTCAAGAACCATACATTTGACAACATTTACTAACTAGACTCAAAGCTTAAGATAAAGACTTAAAACATATTCACTGTGTGTTTACAAATTGCACAATTTAGATCCAAAATTCAACAAGAGATAACCACTAATGGCCTTGAATTCCCTTTTATGGAGACAAGGGAGAAAAAAAAGCTTCATGCCAAGAGTACACATGTACAAGACATATTCCCTTTGCAGTTATATTTACATTTTCCATTGGAGGGAATACACATGAGACAAAGATTGTTTCCATTTTTTGCGAGGAGCAAACCCACCCTCCAAAAGGAACATGTTGAAAAGAATATCCTTTAAACCATTGTAGCACATCCATTCCATCGAGAAAAATGACAAAATTTGCAAAGATAGAAAAAGAAAACCAATTTCCCAATCAACATCCACATAATCAGTGATTAGCATTTACCTATGGTAACTTTAGTTAGGAGACACATATTTTTATACATTATAATCTCTAAGGAAAAACCTATACAACACTTGATTGAGTGTATGCGTTAAAACATGTAGGACAATTGAGACCTGGGGGGTGAATTAGTTGTCAGATAATTCAAACTTAAAACTTCAACACATATGAATTCCACTACCTCACTATATGTTACTAAGTATGAGCATGAAACATAGATAATAGAGAGTAAATTAACACAATAAACACAAAATTTTTACTTGGAAAACCCAAGGAGGGAAAAGCCATGGTGAGGATTAACTCACAATATAAAGTAGTTTCAAATTGAATATAAAAGGCTCATTACCAAGGGCTCACTACCCTAAATGGAATCACTATCTAGACACAAAACATCATTGCTTACAAGAGAGGATCATTGCCTACAAAAATATCCACAAAAAAAAGGGCTTTATAGCCAAAATGAACTAAGAATAATGCACCTAACAAGTGTTGATACAGTTTTGATGATGCTCGGTAGACTGATTTAACAGACTTCATCATTTTCACGTGCTTTTGCATTCTCTACTGTTTTATTGTTCGCACATCCACACACACATATGTCTCATCCAAAATAGTCCAACATATACATATATATACCTATTCCTTTCTGGAAGCATTAATTAGGTCAGCCTAATTAGATGCACTTCATGTTTACCAAAAATACTAACTGTCAGCTCCAAGCATTCTCAAAATATTTCCAAAAAGGAATTCAACCATCTAGTACACTACATCATTTTGGCATAGACCTAAGATAGGTCACACATATATCTACATAGCAAAATTATTTCACCGTATCACAATTAACCCAAGAAGTCGGCTAGGAATATACTTCAATACAATAAGCAACCAACAGAATAATGCCACTATGTCGTATGAGCACTAGAGCACATAATATTCTGAATATGCATGCCTTCAATAACCATAAATAATTTCCCAAAACCACAAACAATAATTGTCAATTGCAGAGAAATGTGGACTAGAATACCAAAGAGTGCAGCTCAAATACCAGTTTAGATACCGAACAAAAATACCGGATGAAGCACTGACTTACACTTGCAATCACAACATGGTGACATTAATGACAACATAAAATTGTAGAGATAATCATTCTTCTTCATTTTTCCAACAATCTCCCCCTTTGTCATTGATGGCAACATGTGCCCAAAAATTCAAAAACTCTCTAGATTCTCCAATCTCTCCCCCAATCACTCCAATATCTCCCCCTTTGACATCAATGGAAAAGGGAAGCCAAAAAGAGGATGTAAACATGGGGACATCAAAATTTGAAAAAAGATTGCAACTCTTCAAAAACTTCCAGCCATCCAAAAAATTTCAAACAACAATTTAATCAACTTCATTTTGTTCAGATTCCTTTTCCTCTTCCTTTTCGCCAAAACAAACAAAACAATAGAAATTGCCCATTCAGGATTCAAGTAAAAATGACACTCTTCACCTAAAATACCTTCTTGTACCTTTCCTTGAGAATTGGACACAACTTCTTCCAGTAAAATGTAGCTGAATCCATTCTTGTATAGATGCTTTCCAATAGGCCCAACAGAGTAAAACAAGATGACCAATATGAACACTATTTTTCACATTCCTTTGTGTCAGTAAGTATTCCAGAAAGATGGTCTAACTGGACCTCAGCAATCTCTTTAAGGAGCTAGAAGGTTTTCACCACATCATCTCTTTGTCTTTGTACAACAATTAGTTTAGCTTGCAATTCACCAACTCTCAACCTCTATTTCCCTTCTTTGTCTTCCAAGATATCAAAGTTCTTTCCAATGTTGTTCACTTCATATTCAATTGCTTCAATTCCGCTTCTGAAATTATCTACCGCAGGGGGCCACTAGAGACAATACTTGTAGATATCTATTATTTCTTTAATGCATTTCTTCGTTTCCATGATAAGTTCAGATAATCTTTGCTTAGCTTTAATACATCTGTTTTCAACCAAGGCTTCAAACTTACGTCCTTCTGGACCTTCAAGCAACATTCTTTATTCAACAATCTAAACTAAATTTTTTGGTAGAGAGTCAAAGACAATTGGTATATGAATACCTTTTTGAAGTAGATAATCTACCAAAGCATCATCAATTTTCAGTCTGTCAATAGGAGAGGTTGCATTCCATATCTCACCAATATTTTTCATCTTTCCCTTAATCAACATAGATTTTATGTCATCTAGATCAGAAGACTCGGATCTAGGTATAGATTCCTTTTCATTCTCTTCTGAAAAGACAATGATATCTTCAATTTTTCTTTTCTTCAATTCCAAAGGGGAATCACTAGTAACAGCTTCCAATTCTCTTTTATCGGAGGATGAACCTACCTCAAACTAACTTGGCGTTGACATACCAGAGCATAAAGTTGTTTTTAAGGATGTGAAATATGATTTGCACACACTTACATTATTTTCCAATGACTCCAAGTACCTATAGAGTTGTTTCCCAATAGGAATACCAGAATCCCACAAAACATTATCCTTTCCTGATAGGGAACTCAAAAAAAAAGACTAGACACACAAGCAAAGATCCAAACCAAAAGGGATAACCCTCAACCACTAACATTCAGACATTTTCAAATAGATTCTCAAGCAATAGACTACACAAATCAAATTTCATGTTCTCCTTAACCATCATATGTGCAATATAAACAATAGCCGATGTCGAACCTTCACAATTTCTATAATAGATTTTGTAAGAAACATCGTATGCAACATACCCTACGGCCAAATCCTTGAGAGTGTTTATCAATAGAGCTCATGGTTCTTTACTAATACCAGTCAATTCCTCCACATCTTTGTACTTCATATTTTTCTTTCCAGGAAGATCCCCAATACTGCATAACCCAGTAATCACGTCGATCACTTCATAATTAAGTAGGGTTTGTCCAATACAATACTCCCATTCTTGAAAAAATTAGACAAGAATAAAATTAACTCTTTATCAGCAAACCACAAAAATTCTCTCCACAAATCCATACCTAGGGTTTTTTATGTTTTGTAATTCATTTTCTTTTAGCCCTAGTTCCATTTCTTTCATCTTTCTATGATCAAATTCTTCTAATTCAACTCCTTTCAGCTTCAAATGGATGATGCCACTTGATCCTCTATCCATTTTTCATGTATCTTGATTCATTAATTGAAACTTCTTTATTTTTCTTCTTCCCCTTTTTGCAAACTAAGAAAGGATTCCAAATTACCCATGCCAATTTCTTTGAATTCCCTTCATAATTGCTTCAAGATCGCTTCAAGATTGCTCTAGAGCACCTTCCAAGTTCTTCAAATGCTCAATTAGTTGAGAAGACTCACAAATTTCAATTTGTGCACCATTGAATTTACCTTAAAATGCATTAAATGCAATAGACATCAAAAAGCTGCTAAAAACATCCTTCTTAATATAGAAAACCCTAATTTGGTCCATAAATCATCATGACAACATGTTTTCTTCTGGTTCATTTACCAAAGCCTCTGATTCTTCATACTTCACATTTCATCCTCGTGCCAGCCTTTGACACACCATTTATCTAGGGGTTTTTATGATTTTTTGATAATGCTCCCCCTAAGACCATGCTAGGTCTAATTCCTAGAGGAATCATCCATACTAGATGAGGGCACAAATGCATCAATGGCTTTAGTTTTCTTCTTCTCTTCCATATCTTATTCATCTCTTGCTTCATTTCTTCTTTGTCAACCTTCTTTACCGGATCATCCTTTTCTACCGGAGTGAACTTCTTTCCTTTCTTACTTCTACAAACCTTTGAAATATGTCCTGGTTTATTTCAATTATAACATATGACAATTTTCTAATTACTCTGACCTCCATTACCTCTCAACCTACATTGATTTTCTCTATGTCCAAATTTGTTATAGGTATAGCAGTAGCCATTAAAGAATCGATTCATCATGCCTTCATTAAATTTGTTCCTCATTACTTGACTTATCATTCTCACCTAAGATTTTCATTTAGTAGCTTTATGTCCAACTTTATTACAAACATTGTTTGGTGAAGGTATAAGAAAACTGATTCTTCCTGCTCCTAATTTCTATTGCTTTGTGACCATGTTTATTATAGGAAAAAAAATACCATTGAAAGAGGGATACCTTTTTGCATTAGGTTGTCTCACAAGAGGTCTCCTTGTAAAATTTCTTGAATTTCTCTTACGCTTCCCTTTTTCTTGAGTCATCTGATTGTCCTTAGAACTTTCACTCACATCATTTCCCAAAACACTTTTTTCTTTACTTGATTTCTATCTAGCAATCAATTCTCCAAGCTTATCGGAGCTTGATTTGAAATTATTCTCAAAGAGATTTGTTTTTTCTAGTTCAATCCTCAAGTTCACTACCTCATGTTCAAGTTTAGAGCATTCATAAGTTTGGTTTTGCAACATTGTATTCAAACATTCTTTAATTCTCTTCTTTTGTTCTATAGTCATTTTCAATCCAATTATATCTTGTTTCAGCTACTCACTCACTTCTTTGTGTCTTTCCTTGAATTTCTTCAATTGTTCTTTCAGCTTCTAGACACATTCATTTGCTTCATCTAGATTCTCCTTCATATCTATGTTTTCATTTTCAAACTTTATCAAAATCCTTAAGTGTAGTTTGGAGTTATTAATAATCCATCTAATCAACCATCAAGATCCTCCTCAAGTTGTTAAGCTCTTCACCAAGGAACCAAGGCTCTGATCTACCAATTGTTAAAAGATGTAGGACAACTGAGATGGGGGGTGAATCAATTGTCACACAATTGAAACTTAAAACTTCAACACATCAATTCAAAAACCTGACTATATGTTATTAAGTATGAGCATGAAACATAGATAACATAAATTAAATTACCACAATAAACACCATATTTTTACGTGGAAAAACCAAGGAGGGAAAAACCATGGTGAGGATTAACTCATAATATAAAGTAGTTTCAAATTGAATATAAAAGGCTCACTACCCTGAAAGGACTCACTATCTAGATGCAAAAGCTCACTTCTTACAAGGGAGGGTCACTACCTACAAAAAGATTCACAAAATAAGAAATGGATTTATAGCAAAATGAACTGAGAATAATGCACCTAACAAGTGTTGATATAGTTTTGATGATGCTCAATAGACTGATTTAACACACTTCATCATTTTCTCTCACTTTCACATTCTCTACTGCTTTATTGTTCACACATCCACACACGCACGTCTCAGCCAAAACTATCTAACATATACATATATATACATGTTCTTTTCCTGCATTAATTAGTTCAACCTAATTAGATGCACTTCATGTTTAAAAAATACTAACTGTCGGCTCCAAGCATTCTCAAAATATTTCCAAAAGGGAATTCAACCATCCAGTATGCTACATCATGTTGGCATAGACCTAAGATAGGTCGCACATATATTTGCATGTAGCAAAATTATTTCACCATATCACAATTAACCTAGGAAGTCAGCTAGGAATAGACTTTAATGCAAAGAAACCAACAAAATAATTCCACTATCTTGGTACAAGCACTAGAGCACATGATATTCTAAATATGCATGCCTTCAATAACCATAAACAATTTTCCAAAACTATAAGTGTCAACTATGTGAAGAAATGTGGACTAGAATACTGGAGAGTGCAACTCGAATACTAGTTTAGATACCCAAATACCAGCAACACACTTAGACTTAAATCACAACATGGTGACATCAATGGCAACACAAAATGTAGAGATAATCATTCTTCTTCATTCTTTCAACAATATGTTCACTTATGTACTCACAGATCCAATTCATCAATAAATATCCTTTTCCATTGATCAATCTCTACCTCAGATGGTCAATTGAAATCAATGATTTCATCCATTTTCTTTCTATAGGGAGAATACTTTGTCATTATTGAATTGGCCTCCTTGTCAAAGTCTTCAAGAAAACTGATGATGAAAGATAATTTCTCCAAAGCATCTTTCAATATGTCAATTTTAACATTCTCACAAATTAATTTTGCTTGAGAGGCAATTGTAGTATTCACCTAATGCTTCCACATCTGCAAAGGCTTCATCTCATCATGGGTATGTTGAATGTTAGGAAACAGTGTCAAATTTGCTTGATCATACTTAGCCTTCAATTCTTTTATTTTATGTTCCAAAGGGGAAACATACCCTTGAAACTATTGTTAGTTAACTTCACTGACAAATTTATAAGTCGGGACCACCTTTGGATATCTGTCTTCTTCCTGCTTAGCCCCAACTGCCATTAATCTCAAATTACCAGCCCTAGGAATCCATTTATCTAGGAGTGGGGTTCCCAACTCCCTATCTCTCTCAAACAACCTTATTGCTTTCAGCATCAAAGAATAATTAGCATGAACACTATTCAATTTACCTTGAATTTTCTTATTTAGGTTCTTTAGAATAGTATGAACAATCTTGGAATTGTTCTCATACATTGTGTCCTACATTTGTTCAAGCAATTTCTTGTATGCCTAAACTTGTTGAAATAGTTGTTCTCTTGTAGGTTCATTAGATGGAGTTGCACCTAATGTGCCTGGCTCCTCTATTGCAATTGGCTCCTAACCCATGTTATAAGGAACAATTGATAATGATTTTTTAGGTCGAGGAGATTGAGGTTGAGTCATAGGAGGAATGGGATCAGTATGGCTCAAGCTAGTTGGCCCTTGAGACCTAAACATTTCCACTTGTTGTTTCCACAATTCTAGCTCAATTTCTAGCTCAACAACTCTTTGTTGACTCTTATTGTATTCATCCATAAGCTCATTGTACTTGCTTCTATGCATATCCCTATCTTTTGTAAGATTTTCAACTATTGCTTTTGTGAACCTAGCAAAATTTATAATCATGTTAGCGGCTTCTAATGTTGGAATATCTATAACTCTTTTTATAATCAATCGCCCACTAGAGTTTGTTGATTCTACAACTTTGGGCTTCCTAGAACTAAGAGACAATGACCATATTTCCAGACCATCCCATTCTTGACTAAATGCAGATCCTTGAAGTGCCAACTTGGCTTCCTCTTTAGTTTGGAATAAAGGCATATCAGCCCTTCTTATAGTATCAAGTACAACTGCATCAGCAATATCCCATTCAAGCAATAATAAACACCACTCTTTTGTACAAGTTCCCTTCCTTCCTTAGGTGTGATATTTTTAAATTGTTTCCTCATTTCTTCCATCACATTGGCTTGGATATTTCCTTTAGGTAATTCAAGATGTAAGCTTCTCCAAACGGAAACCCTCTCTACATATTTTGAAGCTTTTTCTCTTCATACAAAATCCCTAAATGTTGGTGTTTCAATAAATGAATCATCCTCCATGAATTCTTTGCAAGCCTCCTCTCTCATGTCATCAATATTTCTCACACCACTTAATTCGACCTTTCCCAACCTTAGGATTCTTGTCTCAGAGCTTGATGCAACTTCCCTTGGGGGAGAAGGCATCCCCTACTACATATCTTCAGGATTTATCATAATGGCATCTTCATCATTGTCAAGGTAGTCTACTACCATGCTCTTCTCGACCCTTTGTCTCTTAATTGGTGGTTTTATGAGGGAGTAGAAATTATTGGAGGTGAATCAATATCAATTATAATAGGTGGGGGTTGCCTAGGAGGAAATGAAGCTAGTCTATTTGGACTAGCTGCTCTTGAATCCTCTGATGAAATAGGGGTTGGCATTGTCTACTCTTTCTTAATTTTTTCCTTTTTCCTAGAATATACCCAGATCTTTTTGGGTGGCTGATAGGAAATCCTTTCCTCCTCTTGTCTAGACAGACCTTCTTCAGTTGCCAAAGCTTCCCCCTTATCTTTGATAATTTATTTTCTTCTCAACACACCAACAACACTTTCAAAATTCCCAAATTTACATAGCTTACCTTATTCCATTGCCCTTAAATGTTGGGTAGAGGCTCATAGGTAGGATCTGACTTCCTGATATTTGCTACCATCTTTTTAAAAGAAAGATACATAGCTTTCCTTTCCTCTTGCACTTGTAGATCAAGAAGGTTTTTTATAACATATTTAGGGTAGTAGAAATTATGAACAAACACACCCAATGACCTTTTCATTTTTACTTCATGAATGAATCCCTCAGGGTCATGGTTTCTAGGGCACATTTTCATTAATCTGTAAGGTTTAAGTATCTCATCAAAAGTTGTCCAGCCTCCCTTTACCATCACAAAATCTACAAATGTTGTGTATTATGGGAAGAATGAACCCTTCTTATTATTCTCTAGCAAGTGACACACTTGAGATCCTCCCAATTGTCTAATGACTTCTATAAATCCAATCCTGATAGACACATCTCTTGGTAGCACAAAAGGATAAGCACTTGTCCCATATACCCTGAATTTATGTCTTTTTTTTTAAATATTTCCCCAATTATGGGTTATATTCAACTCAGGCCTCCTTTCCATGGGCCTTAAGAAGTCATGAATTTCTTTTGGGATCCTTGGTAGATCAACAACCAAAATTATCCTTAGCTTGGATGCAAAAACATTATGGAAGACCACATAATAAAACTTTTGGTCATCCATGTCTAGAATTTGGGTCCAACATTAGATCGGTAACTCAAGATCATCATCCACCTTCTTCAATGACATGTCATCACCAAAATGATTTTCTTGATTATATAAGATCATATGCATCAAAAGGAGTACCACCATAATTTTACCTAATGCTTCCCTTCATTAAGATCAACTAGGCACTTGTGCATATTTTATGTCAAATAAGTGGCAAAATCATAAACTACATTGAAAGTTGCATGTTGAATAGTGGCTGCCATGTACATATATTCATTTGGTATAGTATCAGGTGCATAAAAGCCAATAATTTGATACAAGGATCATACAGACCTCTTGAAATAATGGGAAAAGTAATTCAGAGGAAAAGGTTCCTTCTCATCTCTACCAATCTTGATTTTCTTTCTATTCTTTCCATGTCTCATTGAAGCAGTGTGCATTGGAAACATTGCAGTTCAGAACAAGACCTTGGTATTATCATATTATTTTCTAAAGGTATCAAGGTTAGTAGGGACCATATCCTTGCTCCAATCATGTAGTTTAAATACTTCTACAATCTCTTCCTTGGTGATTCTGACCATCTCAGCACCATTACATGCCCTAACAATTCTGGACACAAGGTCATATCTTGCTACAATATCCTTGATCGGGTCTACATGAATATACACATTTGGAACCACTAGTTTCCCCATACCTAATCTCTAGGTATTGCAAAAGGGAACCCCACAATTCTTGTTCCCAAACTAGTTTCTAAACATTTTCCATCCAGTGTAAGGAAATTTAGCATCATTGATCAAGCTTTTTGTCTTGTAATCCTTCATGAATTTTATGGCCATAGTATATCACTACTCCTTGACTTCTCTTGTTGGCCAAGGGTTTGAGCTGGTCAACAATGTCTTTAGAGAGTAGTCTAATTGGGGTTTCAAAATGAGACCTTTGTGTTTTGGGCCATGGATAACTAGGCAAGTTTACAATGAACTAGGGTTCTAACACAAAAAGCTAAAAATAATTCTTTCAATTAGAATCCTAGGGCAATTAGAGACATGAACTTGAACAAATTTGGCCAAGAACTATAATTTTATGTGAAATTTTAACACAATAAAGAAATTAAAACACAGGCCAATTCAATTAGAAAAATAATTACAACTTGCCCTAATTCAAGATAGTTCAAATAAAATGCAAGATAGAGTTTTAATTGTACTCATGACTTTTTGCATTTACAAGAACCCTAATTTGTTCATGTCATAGCTTGAAAATTTTGATTAATCACCTAGTTACTCTTCACTCGCTTGGAATCTCCAATTGTATGAGGAAATAAATTTTATGCACCTTTATGACCCATTTATGATAACTACTAATTTCCTTTTAGCCATTATTGATTGCTCATGTGAAGCAAAAAAACTCTAATATTTGTGTGTATGATTTGAAATAGTTGTTGTTGATCTCCATTCAAGGTGGCATGATGAACAACTTAGATTGAGTCAACATAGTTTGAATTCATGTCTCCATAATTTTCCAACTCATCAGCCAATGAGAATGTGTTATTTGGAAGACACATCACTCCTTCCATGGGCTCCACTTATTTCCCTAGCAAATGAAACAACACACATATAAGCTTGATTGCAAACCTAACACATCTTCTAACAAGCATTAATTTAATTTTCAGGGTGTACAATGGGTGGTTGAGATTTAATCTTGTGAATGCATGTGGACTACCAATCTCAAAACCACTAAGTGTTAGGTATGATGAAAGAAAATTGGGGCCCACCATGGCAAGGACAAGTTTCAAACAATCAGGGACCTAGCATTCCTTTTGACGAGCACTGTTTAACTCCTACATTGTGTGCAATGGAGTGCAAGGATGTGATCCTTAGATCCAATGTATAGTATTTCTACACATACTAATAAATTTAGTTTAAAATAGGGCCATGACTAGGTTGACATGATTTTGACCCTCAAGGAAGATGCTTAAACTCAAGGCAATTTTTATGAAAATATTTCAGCCCAACCTTAAGCAACATTAAAGTGATGATATAAGATTAGGAAACTGACAAACCTAAGCAGAAGGGTCAGTAAAAGGATGTCTTTAATGGCTTAATTTATCACTTGAATGACTGGCGACTGAGTAAAGTAGGTCAATGGATAATTAAAATGCCCAAGGTTTAAGATGTAAGAAAATTTAGAGCAAGGTTATGAAACTAATACCCTAAACCCTACCTAAGGACATTGATGCAATAGACCACTACAAGGTGTAGAACAAGCTCAAAATTTCAAAATATTGGAGCTCTATCAAAGTCTTCATGGCCACAACATGGTGATTACATATTTCCTTCACAAGACTTCATACAAGGTGATATCATTTACATGTATTTCATGTTTCATGCTTCATTTAATTCATTTCATCATTGGTTTAATTACCAACAAGGGTTTGACAAGGAAAATCATTACTTCTTTCGACAACAAGTTTTTCCCTTATTTCATATTTGTGGTTGCAGTTTAGGTTGGAGACTTGAAGATCATTTGGAGTGAAATTTTGCAAAGTTTTCCGAGGTTGCATTACAAAGTTGTCATCATGAAACTCATTATAGGCAAAATTAGAAAGTTTCCAAAGACACCAAGATTAGAGAAGAAGCAAGTGCAGACCTTGGAGCTCAGGACCACATTTAGAGTTTTTAGAAATTCAAAATGAGACTAATATGCCACCTAAGGCACCATAGTCCTTCTAAGCATATCTTTTAGAGATTATTGAAGATCCTAATTTAGCATTGGAAGATTTCACATCTTTCGCAAAAAAAAGCAGTGGGACTAAGATAATAGTAAAGGTGTCTTTGTCCTCCCTAACATATTTGGATAGCTTCTTTACATTTATATAATCCTTACAACATCTCCAAACTTCCCAGGTACCCACATCCTAACTCCCTGTATAATTTAATCATTTTGCATCCTTCATTTAGCTTTCATTACTAGGTTTTGTAGGTTGAATTCTAAAATATGCTTTTTCCTAGTCCTAATTTTGCTTGACACTTAAGGTAAGAACCCTCCATCTGGGGTCCATCCCTCATTTACCGATTAAGATCACCTTGTAAGGTTATTTATTCCAGAAATCCAAATTTGGGACCTAGTAAGTGTCAGGTGTTTGTCTTGAGAGTGAATTTGCCATTAGTGCACCCTCCTTTTCACCTACGAAACATGGTTTTTGAGAACTAACCCTAGCCTTATTTTGATAAAAATAATGCTTTTTGGATCTGTTATTAAATTACTATGGATCTCTTATAAAATTATTAGACTCTATTTTTCATAGATCTATAATTAGACTTGGTAGAAAAATCAATTCATTCTAATTGTTACCTTGTAATTTTTTAGTGTCTATGAAACTGTGCCTATGCAGAACATTTATGCACTTTTATCTCAATTTGTTGTGCCTTTGCAAAGATGTGATGCACCTGCATTTTATTGGATTTGATGCTTGTGGAAAGGCATTAGGAACCTCCTTAATGCCTCTATTTAATAAAGTTGTGACTCTATAAAGGTATCTTTTTATTGCTTTCTATATTTTGGCACTCTCATTAGACAATCTTGCACTATATTTTGACTAACCATGCTTTTGTTTCTTAGAAACATGCTTTGTTGATCTACCATATTTTCTTAATTTGTGGTCTCTTAAGCTAGCATTTTTTACTAAAAAGTGGTGCAATTGGTTCATGCCCATCCAAGAATAAGAATTTGAGACTACTAATCTATGTTTTTTCATATTTATTTGTTTAAGAAATTTTTTTCGCTAATCTTAGGCACAAAAGTTAGAGAAGTGAATTAAAGAACTCTTATTTTCTTTTTTTCTTGAAAATTGCATAAGTGTATGATCTCTCCTTACACCTATGAAATAATGGGAATAAAAATCTTGTATTTCCTCATTTGTATTTTAGATTAGATCTTTAGACTTTGCTATTTTTGTGTGTGTGCTCTCCCCTCATGTCAGTGTGATCTTGGGGATCAGAAAAGGAACCTAACATCGTCCTACCCTTTAGGATACTTTCTTTGTAATTTCATTACCCCAAGTGATGAACTCAACCATGTGTTACCTTAAAGGTATATAAAGGGGGAGAATGAAAATTTACCCCAACCTAGTTGTGTCATGTTTATTGAGGCATTGATTTCTAGGAAATTTCAATATAGGAGGTGCAAGCTTTGTTCAAGCTTTCCTACTAAAAGTTCTTGATCCACACTTGTGATAGAATAGTGCTCATAGTTGTGTCTCACATACCATTGTGGTATTTAAGAGGAATCCTCTAGAGATCTTGTAGCCTAGCTTAAGACCATTCAATCATATCTTAGTGTGGTGTAGGGGTACATCTAATCATACCAAAAGTTACTCATCATGTATTCCCTCTTATTGAGGTGACAAATATCCCTTGCTAGGGCCTTGTCCTTCCATGTTTAGGGATGTAAATTTGGTACATGAACTTTCCGTACCCTAGTCACCCATTTATTTGAAGGTATTAGCCTTTGGCTAGTGGGCCCACATTAAGTATACATTCTAATTGACTGATTTTTAGGATTATGCTAATGGGTATGTGTAGGATCATGATGGGCCAAAAAGTGGCAATATGATGGGTATGTGGTTGGCGACTTTTTTTTACCCAAAATTGATGAAACGAAAAGGGTTTTTAAAGGAGATTCTCAATTTTCCACCAATATAAATTATGTTTTACTTTGAATTTAATAAGTAATTATTATTCATTTTCTATTCAAATTACGACTAAAAACTTGATCGATAGATTGATTGAAAAATATCTATAGATTTGAAATGGTATCACATTTTTTGAATCAAAACATGTGCCCATTCTATATAGCATACTATAGGATTAAAAATAAAAGGAATTGAATTTCATGAAGTTTTGACCAACAGGTGGTCACAGTTTTATATTTTTAAAAGTAACTTGTAATAAAAATTCATAATTAATTATTTACTTGGAAAAAAATTACCAAAAAGATATATGCATCACATTAGGACCTTAGGTCCTCTCTTATCTAAATGTATAAAAAATAATATCATTTTATTGTGGTTAGGGTGGTCAAGCAGACACCTACTTCTTATTTTTTTCCCTGAAATTTAAGTACTACTGCATTGAAATTTCAAATTTTCACCAAATAGATTTTTATTTTTTTTAAACAAACCTAATAGTTTTAGAAACTACATTCAATTTTCTACATATTCTATTGTTACATATTTTTTAAATAATATAGATAACTTATTCAAAATTTTAAAGTCAAAGTTGCCTAACTCTGATTTTTCTATTTTTTTTGCCACTTAAGGGCCTGTTTTTTCCATGATGATCCTACACATACCCTAATGTGTTTGATGTGTCTTCATGTGTTATACAAGTAATAAGCCACTAAAAATTAACTATTTAAAGTAGCCTTAAATTACCATTAACAAGTCAAGTCAGTCAACTAATGTATTTTTTATGTATATATATTTTTCCAAATCATCTGATTCTACAATTACACCTTTTTCATACCAAACTACACTTGCACTCTATAAATTTGCATGTGTGATCTCTATTAACCTATTCCTACATTCTATAAAGTAGTGCTTATGTCTTAAATAGTGATTGTGCTTTATAAATTTGTTCTTGCACTTTGTAAAGTTATAGTTGCACATTCTATAAGGTTGTGCTTGCACTCTTTGTCAACTTGTGCCTATGTTCTACAAAGTGGTGCTTGTGTGCCAAACTATTCTTTCACTATACAAAGCTCGGCTTGCACTCTATAAAGCTACACTTGAACTCTTTATCAACCTATGGCTACACTTTGTAGAGCTATACTTGCGATCTAACCTATAAAAAGGAACTTGAAACTAATCCCTACTACCTATTGGTAAGAAAATCAAATATTTTGTAATTCTACAACCTTCCATAAATCTATCACTTTGCACCTTTAACTCCATTATCCTCTACACTAACCCATCTTATCATAAAAATCATCTCACATTAAATTTATTGAACCATGGATATTTCTTTTATCCCAATATTCTCCCATCACAAAAGCCAAATCATCCTCTAATCTACTTCCCAATCAAACATAGTTTCAAAATTGTTAAAAAAGTAGAATCTAGATCCTCATACATCCATGTATAGCTTGAGTGTTGCTTAAGACCTTACTTATCCCAAGTAAGCATTATGTGTTATTCCTTCATTTTTTCTCTATTTAGCTTAAATATTTGGCTCTCTTAAGTTAATTTTTTCATAAATCTCTTATCCAATCTTTCTTAGGAACTTTAATATTCTAAATAAGCAAGTATAAATCCAAAATCACCCTCCTATGCTTTGCTTTTTGTTTATCATGTTGCATCCCTCTTCACATGTGTGTTCCTTTGTCCTCATGTTGTCTTACCATAAAATCTTGAACCGGGGGCTAGCATCCCTAGATTCAATGTCATCTTATCTCTTCAAAATTTGGATAATTGAACCCCTCTTGACATACTCTTAGTGAGTTTGAGCATAAGTTTATACTTTCATTGGGGGGTCAAATGTAGCATCAAAAATTTCACCCTTGATAATTTTGCACTAGGTTTTGTGCTCCCCTATGTGTGGACCTAATTATGCATTAATTTACCTTTTTTAAAAACATCTTGAAACTAAAACAAAGGGAAGTGAAAACAATAATTCAATATTTTTCCTTCACACTTTGGTCCTTCAAAATAATGGGTCTAGTATAGGGTGTACTATTCCTTAAACCACCTCTTTTTGGCCCAAGTTTGAATATGTTAGTGTCGATATTTTATTATTTAAATTTCCTATCTCAATTGTTCGCTATTTGCAATTGATTTTTGGAAAAATTAGAATAAATGCATATAAATACTAGTCATTTTATCATTTTAAATTCTATAAGAACAACTAGGAAATCTATTTGGTGAATTGTGCATGTCCTAACATGCACTTAAGAGTAGTCAAGAGTAGATTTATCAATATTTTAACATTATTTATTCATTTCAAGCATCAATCATGATGTTATATCAGTTTTTTTATGTTTATGATCATTTGTTTTTGTGACCACTAACGGCTTGTATGAGATTCAGCCAAGCTATCAAATTATCCTCAAGAATTGAGTAATTACATAAC